>PVKC010053355.1:0-10130 GCA_004027635.1 Crocidura indochinensis
ACAAAATGAAAATGAGAAATGTAATGCTTATTAAAAAAAAAAAGAAAGAAAAAAGAAAAACATATAGTGGGGCTGGAAGGATAGCACAACGGTATGGCATTTGCCTTGCAAGCAGCCAATCCAAGACAGACAGTGGTTCAAATCTCAGCATCCCATTATGGTCCCCCTTGTCTGCCAGGGGTGATTTCTGAGCACAGAGCCAGGAGTAACCTCTGAGCGCTGCTAGGTGTGACCCAAGAACAAAAAAAAAAAAAAAAAAAGAAAAAGAAACATAATACTGTACTCTGTACTCTATCAATACTGTAAATTTGTGCCATCTATTCACAAGCAAAACTTTTTTTTTTTTTTTTTTTTTGGTTTTTGGACCACACACTGCATTGCTCAGGCATTACTCCTGGCTCTGTACTCAGAAATTGCTCCTGGCAGGCACAAGGGATCATATGGGATGTTATGGATCAGACCCAGGTCTGTCCTCGGTTGGCTGCATGAAAGGCAAACACCCTACTGCTGTGCTTTCACTCCACCCCAAGAAAACCTTTTAATTGAAATAGTGCTGCTATTTTCACTCATGTTGCTCCAGGGATAGTTCAAAGGCCATCTGTAGACCTTAGAAATGGTCTGACTTTTGGGCCTGCGAGGTGGCACTAGAGGTAAGGTGTCTGTCTTGCAAGCGCTAGCCAAGGAAGGACCGCGGTTCCATTCCCTGGCGTCCCATATGGTTCCCCCAAGCCAGGGGCAATTTCTGAGCGCATAGCCAGGAGAAACCCCTGAGCATCAAACAGGTGTGGCCCGAAAAAACAAACAAAAAAGAAATGGTCTGACTTTTGATTGTTATAAATCAAAAGCAAGAACTATATCAACACAAAATCAGAAGACAAGACCTAAGATATCAATTATAGTAGGCTCGTAACTCATAAAATAGTCCCTCTTCTGACAAGGATAAATTAGTTTTTCTCTATTTTCATGTTCAACATATGTATAATTTTTGCAACATTAACCCTGAAATCTATTTCCTCCATACGTAACTTTTAGTAATATCTCTGAGTAACCCTGAGTGGCAGGCATGACAAAGGGTTTTTTTTCCAGTCACATTAGTAGGCAGGCTAGAGTGATGATACTACAGAAGGTTGGGCCTTTGCCTTGTACGTGTCCAACCAGGACTCAATTTCCAGTATCCCATATGGTCCTCAGGAATGACCTGAGTGAAGAACCAGGAGTAACCTCTGAGTACTACTGGTGTGACCCCAAAACAAAACAAATCACATCAATATTTCTCAAGCATCTTTAAGAAGAAAAAGGTAGCTGTCCTTTTTTTTGGATTTTATTTTTTGGCTTTGTTTTTTTTGGGTCACACCCGGCGAAGCTCAGGCGTTACTCCTGGCTCTGCACTCAGAAATCATCCCTGGGGGCTCGGGGGACCATATGGGTGTCGGGGATCGAACCACCATCCGTCCCAGGTAGGCAGCGTGCAAGGCAAACACCCTACTGCTGAGGCTTCTCCAGTCCCAAAAGGTGGCGTCTTGCTGTGGTTCTTTCATCCCTCCATTCATCTGAGGCAAAATTCCTACAATATATCCAAGTAACAAAAATTCCCAATATCACTATCACTGCAACCCTAAGCCACCATGAATTAACAACATCCCAAGAGCAAGAATGTGTCTGAATTTCAACACACCCCATAAAAGATAACCTACCCTGACAATTCCCTAAGCCCCTTTCACTACACCAAGAACTTGAATTCACAAAACTATCTGACCAAAGCAATGTCCAAAGCAGAGTTGAGTGAACCCATAGTTGATCTGCTGGAGATGCTTTATAGTGAAGAGCCTATAAGCAAGCTGTTGCTCCCTAGGGCAGCCCTGAATCCATGAGACTCATCCCAACATGTCTACAGAGACTAAATATCTAAGAGATCTCTACCTGTTTCTGTACGTATGTACTTATGTGTGCGCACACGCACACATGCACATGCACACACACACACACACACACACACACACACAGCCTACTTTATAGTGAAGAGCCTATAAGCAAGTTGTCAGGGACCACGTCCCATGTTGTACAGAGAAAGCAACAGTTAAAACAGCAAAAAGCTGCCAGCCCACAATGACTCTGCTAGGAAGACAAACTCTAGTTTGGGGCCAGAGTGCTAGCACAGCAGAGAGGGATTTTTTTGGTTTTGGGGCCACACCCGGCAGTGCTCAGGGGTTTCTCCTGGCTATCTGCTCAGAAATAGCTCCTAGCAGGCTCGGGGGACCATATGGGACACTGGGATTCGAACCAGCCACCTTAGGTCCTGGATTGGCTGCTTGCAAGGCAAACACCGCTGTGCTATGTCTCCAGGCCCATCAGCAGAGAGGGCTTTTGTCTTGCATGTGGCCAACCTGGGTTTGATCCCCAGTATCCCATATAGTTCCCCAAGCCCACCATGAGAGGTTTCTGAGTACAGAGCCAGGAGTAACCCCTGAGATCCACTAGCCATGACCCCAAAAAAAAGACAAACTATAATTTTATTGCTCTGTGCTCAGGAATAACTCCTGCAAGCATCAGGGGACCATAGGAATGCAGGGATCGAATCTCAGTTGTCCTTGTACAAGTCAAGTGCCTTACCCACTGTACAATTGCTCCAGTCCCCTTGAAGAGTAATTCTAGCTGTAGACAAAAACAAGGAAAAAGTGTAGCAGAAAGCAGATCCACTTCTTGAGACCCAGTTTTATTATATATTAGGGCCAAAGTTTTCTTATAAGAACCATTGAAAAGTTCTAATGTAAATGTATAAAAGCATAGAACTTCCTTTAGAGATAATTATCATCATCATATAGTGCAAATGAACCTTTTCTTTGTCCTTTACAAATCTGATTCTCTTGAAGGCAAAGAGCAAAATCAAGTTGAAAATGGAAAATCATGCATACTACAGTCTCAGGGTAAGTGAGGACAAAGACCATTTTTTTAAAAATCTATTTTTTTAATTCCCCAGTTCCTAAACAGCAAATTGACTTACTGGTAAACTGCCAGTAAGCCAATTAGAAACTGCCTGTCAATATAAATGGATAATCCACCACAAAAAGGCTTCTACATTTCAATGGTAGTTACATCAAAATGACTTCATTTGGTATGGACCATTTAGACACCCACAATAGTTGCCAAACCCTGGTATCAGCATTACGTCTATCTGATCAGCAACAGGAAGCTCATCAATCTTCTCTTCTGGAAAAAAAATGGTAGTAGAATTCCGAAGAACAAGGGAGCACTAAAGGTCATGTTCACACTAATCTAGCACCAGAATTTCCAGTCTGAGGCTCCCAGCTGTCTGGGAGGACAGGAAGATGTGAAGACACTGGAGAGGTCAGGGAGGTTCGGAAAGTGTGGCCCCGCTGCGCTCTAAGGCAACACAAGGTTTAGCAAAGAAGAAAATCATGGAGACGAGAGGTTAAAACCAAAGCTTTTGGTTTGATCGTAAAGGGGACCCAAATGCAGCCGAGTCAGCAGATCCAGTAGATGGCGCTGGGAGGGGCCTCATGACCGCGGGGGCTTCTTCTTATCTTCCAATTCCCTTTTAATGTCTTCAATTTTTTTAGCCAGGTTTGGCATCTTTGAAAAGAAGAAAAGATTTGATTTGCATTCAAGCCCTCTCAAGCCTTTCATTTTTCTTTCTCTGCAAGAGTATTCCTTCTTTTTTTGGTTCTTGACCCAAACCCGAGGCAGCACTCAGGGGTTACACCTAGCTCTAGGCTCAGAAATCGTTCCTGGCAGACACGGGTGACCATATGGGATGCCAGGATACGAACCACCATTGGTCCTGGGTCGGCTGCTTGCAAGGCAAACACCCTACCGCTATGCTATCTCTCTGGCCCCATATTCTTTTTGTTTTTGGGCCACATCCAGCAGTGCTCGGGAATTACTCCTGGCTCTGTTCTCAGAAATCACTCCTGCAGGCTCAGGGACCATATGAGATGCCTGGAATCGAACCGGAGTCCTTCCAGGGTTGGCTTTGTGCAAGGCAAATGCCCTATCACTGCGCTATCTCTCCGGCCCCTACAAATTCTTGTAAAATTTACTTTCCTCAGATAAAAACCTGTTGAAGAGGGACTGAAGAAATAATACAGTGGGTCGGGAATTTGCTTACAAGCGACCCAGATTCAATCCCTGGCACACTGTATGGTCTCCTGACCCCCACCAGTAATAAGCTCTGAACACTACCCTGTGTGGCTCAAAAAATATTTATTTTGTATTATCTCAACCAATTCCACTACTTGGAAGTGAAAGAGGAAGCTATAAACATTGTCCAATTATATATCCTCATTTATCACATGATGTTCCAGACTGTCAAAATTAAATTTAATATTACTCTAGGCTGGGGTTGGAGAGATAGCATGGAGGTAAGGCATTTCCCTTGCATGCAGAAGGATGGTGGTTCGAATCCCAGCATCCCATATGGTCCCCCAAACCTGCCAGGAGCAATTTCTGAGCACAGAGCCAGGAGTAACCCCTGAGCGCTGCCAGGTGTGACCCAAAAACCAAACCAAAACAAAACAAAACAAAACAAGAAACAAAAAACAAATTACTTTAGGCTAACAAAATATAGTAAAGGCTCAAGATGTAGGAAACCAATGGGATTTCTCCCATTAGAGTAGATATAGCCTTTCTTTTCCAAAGAATAGCAACATTAAGGTTTCCTTTTCCCTTTTCTTTTTTTCCCCCCTTTTTTGGGGGGGCGGTGGAGGGAAAGTGTCACACTTCACAGTGCTCAGAGGCTCTGTACTCAGGAGACCTTATTTGGTGTGGCAAATCTAATCAGAATTGGCAGCATACGAAACATAAGCAAGGCTTTACCCTGTACTATTTCTAGGGTCTAAGAGAAAAACTTGTCACAAAATTCAGAACTTTCCCCTCATATGTATGCATGGATCATACTTACACCGTAAGGCACCATACTTTACTAAAATCACAAAGATGAGATACATGGAAGCAAGAAGGACACGGAAATGATCACTTACGTCGTAATTCTGTGCCAGAAACATTCCAACCACGTTGCCCAAAGTAAAGCCAAGCTGAAACAATAGAACATTCAGAGTTACTTTATGTCCAACCAAACCACATAGATGACAATATTCTCCCAAGGATCTCAAGTCAGAAGACTCTAGTATTCAATTAAGGGACATGTTTAACCTGAGGTTCCCATCCTTCCTCCATAAATAGAGAAATGCCCTCCTCATATGCTCACAAATTCTCCTTTGAACACTGATCTCTGCTTGCTTGCTTTGTTGACTCTGAAGTGCCCAAGCTCTCTCCTGAACAAGTGTTCCTTTCCTTCTTATTCCCCAAGTCTTTCTAAGTAAATGCCATTCAAAAAATATATATCTTGCTTCATTAAAAAGAAAATAGAATTGGGGGCCGGGTGGTGGCTGGAGATAAGGTGCCAGCGCTAACCTTGGATGGACCGCGGTTCGATCCCCCGGTTCCCCATATGGTCTCCCGTGCCTGCCAGGAGCGACTTCTGAGCGCATAGCCAGGAGTAACCCCTGAGCGCTGCCGGGTGTGACCCAAAAACCAAAAAAAAAAAAAAAAGAAAATAATAGAATTATACTTCATTCAGTAAGGCACGGTAGGATAAGCCATATCTTGAAGCTGAAAATGCATCCCAGGGAACAATACTGCTGGGCCCTCACTAAGGTTCCAACTTTTTAAGTCTTAAACACCAAAAGCATAATTTAAATTGTACTGCTGTCAGGACATTACTAAGAGCACTAGAAGCTATCTAGTATCTATTTATAAGTCATTTTCTAACCATTCATACCAGCTGTTAAATAGTTTTTATCTCAGTGACAGTGAGGGCAGGAATGTGTTAGGGCACTTTTCTTACTTGTATGATGTGCGAGCCTTGATTGTGATTTTAGGTACTGAGCCCTCCCCAACCCCAGACCAATATATAAATTATGTAAATGGGGCCTAAGCAGGTAGAGTACTTGCCTTGCACATGGCCACCTGTGTTCATTCTCTGTATCAAATATGGTCCCCTGAGCCCTTCCAGGAGAAAGCCCTGAGCACCACTAAGTGTGGTGCTCCCCCACCCCAAATGGCATTAAGAAACAAAATCCCTCAGAGACAAAGAGAGGAGGGCTGGAACTTCCAGCTCACTTCATGAAGCTCACCACAAAGAGTGGTGAGTACAGTTAGAGAAATAACTAACACAGAGAACTACCCTAACCATGTGAATGAATGAGGGAACTGGAAAGCCTGTCTAGAGTATGGGTGGGAGGTGGGGTGGGGTGGAGGGAGATTAGGGACATTGGTGGTGGGAATGTTGCACTGGTGAAAGGGGGAGTTCTTTACATGACTGAAACCTAATCACAATCAAGTTTGTAATCAAGGTGTTATAAGATATTATTAAAAAAAAATCACTCTGTTCCCACTCTATGGGCTGAAACCAATTGACAAAAGAAGCATTCCAAACAAGGAAGAGCACTGATTTTGCTTAAGGAAACAAAGTTCGACTGTAATTGTTAGCACCAACAGCAAAAATAATGAACACAGATTTGTAAATTACAGTTCACGCTTCCATCAGGTGTCTGAGCAAGAGGCAGCTCCTCTGAAATACCTCTGGTTTGAGTATACTACTCTACCACACGGATATTCCTTCCAGAGCCATTCTTCAAGGGTGCCATCTTTCCATGTGTGTTCAAAATAAGAATGGAAAGGGGCCAGAGTGATAGAACAGAAGGTACCATACTAGCTTTGCACAAGGCCAATTGGGGTTTGATCCCCAGCACAAACAGTGCCCTTGGGAGTGAGCATTGAGCACAGAGCCAGAAGTAAGCACTCAACACCATTGGGTTTGCCCTCTTCTTCACAGGCCCCCTCAAAAAAAAGCACAGCACATCTAATGTGGATCCATTTTGGCAACTTCACCAGATATCAGGCATGAAAAATTAAAAAGACTTTTTTTTTTTTTTTTTTTTTTTTTTTTTTTTTGGTTTTTGGGTCACAAGCGGCAGTGCTCAAGGGTTACTCCTGGCTCTATGCTCAGAAATCGCTCCTGGCAGACTCGGAGGACCATATGGGATGCTGGGATTTGAATCACCATCCTTCCACATGCAAACACCCTACCTTCATGCTATCTCTCCAGCCCCTTAAAAAGACTATTTTAAGCACAATTCTAAGCAACTAGTTACTTTTCTATCTTGACGGCAGTGTGAGAAAATAAAATCGGATACCAAAACAAGTGAAGCCTATACTCGATCACTGAGGTACATTCACAGCTCTCTAAAACATCAGAGACTTCAATGTACACTAGACAAGTTCTATCCTGTTCTAGTTCCAGAGTGCTGCCAGGTCTGCCAATGGGATATAGTAAAAATGAATATGTCAAAAGATACTTATTAAAGGAAATGTTGGGGAAAGTGCAAAACTTCAGCAAAACACAGATTTCACTCATGGAAGGGTCAACAAACATGCTTTGGTAGACAAGTTATTTTAAATCTATATAAATAAAAACTCTCTGGGGCTGGGCAGTGGCGCTGAAGGTAAGGTGCCTGCCTTACCGCGCTAGCCTTGGACGGACCGTGGTTCGATCCCCCGTGGCCTATATGGTCCCCCAGGCCAGCCAGGGGCGACTTCTGAGCGCATAGCCAGGAGTAACCCCTGAGCGTCACTGGGTGTGGCCCAAAAAACCAAAAAAAAAAAACCTCTCAAAAGAAATCTGACTGAGAAACGGTGACTTGTGAGTCTGAAGAATCAGAAGGGTGTGGCAGAGTCTCAAAATGCTGCCAAGGAGGCTGTTCTCCTGGGTGTGGCCTTGAAGTTTCCCTCCAAAGTGGCACAGGCCATGGCACACAGTTCACATCCCACCAAACAGGGTCGCCGCAGGAAGCCTGACCCGCTGCATGGTTCCTACACAGACAGTGCAAAAGGGGAATATCTCTTCTCTAAGCTGCAAGAACAAGGGATCTGCAGTATCTTTCAGACACAATGGGAACAGTAAATGCAAAACACCAGAGCTTTAACACATGGGCAAATGAAGAAAAGCTGTGTGAGAATGAACCAGAGGAAAGGGAGGCCGCAGGGAGAGCCCTGGAGAAGGCCGAGTCAGCACACAAGTTCCGCAAGCCTCACTCCATCCCAGCCAGGACACTCCTACAACGCACTTGATAGCAAAGTCACAGCAGGTCGGAACCAAGAGGAACTCACATCTCTTTATTTTCCACACTTCAGGGTGAACTCTACACTTTTTACAACAGAAATAGCAGGGGATTTTATGATAGAAATTGCAGAGGATTGGCCAGAGACAGCACAGCAGTGGGGCGTCTGCCTTGCAGGCAGTCGACTGGGTTGGACCTGGGTTCGATCCTCAATATCCCATAGGGACCCTCAAGCCTGGCAGGAGCTATTTCTGAGCACAGAGTCAGAAGTAACCCCTGAGCGCTGCCAGGTGTGACCCCAAAATCAAAAACCAAAAAAAAAAAAAAAAGAAGAAGAAGAAATTAGAGGATCCTGACCTACACTTCCGTGGAGGTTAAATTTTACAGCAAAATTTAATGTACATTATTACAGTGTTATTCCTAAACTATTGAGTTAAAAATTATCTGATTTTTTAACTATATCTGTGGGAAGATTATACAAATGGGTTCTATTTAAAGATTTGAGGGCGGACAACACTCCCAGTTTCTCAGGGCCACTCTGTGAGAGTGGGAGTGTGGCTCTGTAGTCCTGAGGATGGAGCCCAAGGCTTGCCTGGTCTAGGCAAAGCATCTGTTCTACAACTTGAGACAGAGAGGTAGAGTGACAGTAGAGTGGGGAAGGTGTCTACCCTGCATGCAACCAACCTGGGTTCCATCCCTACTATCCCATATGGTCTCCTGAGCATCTCGGCAGTGATCCCTTAGCATGGTGTCAGTAATAACCCGAGTGCTGCTGTCCTGGTGCAAAACAACAAAAATACTTGAGACACACATAACACACACTCCAGGCCATTCTTGTTTTGTTTTGGTGCTACACCCTGAGGTAATCGGGCCTACTCCTGGCAGTACCCGCGGGAGCACATGGGATGCCAAGGATGGAACCTGATAGGTCAGTCACATGCCAGGCAAACAGCTGTACTATTGCTCAGGTACATATAAGAAAATGGTTCTAATAAAAGGGTCGGTTGGGGAGGCTAAACCTAGGTAAACAAAAGAAAAGGCCTGACCTCTTAAGCAAATTTGGAGGGAGAAGGACCAGATGTTCTCACTTATCTGTCGTACGCTGAGTAACAAGACAAGGGCGTGGAAGGCATCCGAAGTGGGCACAGCCTGGATTGCAGAAATGAGAATGCAAGGGAAGGGGGGAGGGTCATGCTGGTAGTTTTATAAGGAGTCCTGCCTGGACTCTGGTGGTAGACTCTTGGAGGTGACATAACTTTATACATCAAAACTATAACAGCCTACACTACTTACTATAAACATGATCATTGTAATTAAATCATGCTAATTATAATGATTAAACCCAAAGAATGAGTTTGTGAGAGAGACAGTGTGAGTGGTGGGAGGGAACCTGGGGATGCTGGTGATGAGTTGGAGTTGGAAAACTATGTCTAAGAAAGAGGGACTGAGAAGGAGGAAGGGATACAGGAAGGAGAAAGTGGACAGAGGACGAGTCAAAGGTTGTGTGAGCAGACTGGCCTAAACTCTCTGTTAAGGTATAGAGCAAGATATTGGACCAATCCAAATAATCTTTCTTCATCACTTGCTGTTCGACCCATTCCCCAAGCAAAGGTTCTGTGCATAGCTGGGCTTTAATCTGGAATGGCCATAACCCAGAGTGACATCTCACTACAGAGTAAAGACTGATTATAAATCACCAAATCACTTTTTTTTTTTTTTGGTTTTTGGGTCATACCCAGCAGCGCTCAGGGGTTACTCCAGGTTCTCTGCTCAGAAATAGCTCCTGGCAGGCTTGAGGGACCATATGGGATGCCAGGATTCAAAACACCATTGGTCCTGGGTCGGCCGCTTGCAAGGCAAACGCTTTAATGCTGTGCTATATCTCCGGCCCCATCAAAATTACATTTTCTTTTTTTTTCTTTCTTTTCTTTTCTTTTCTTTTCCCTCCCTCCCTCCCTTCCTTCCTTCCTTCCTCTTTTTTTTTTTTTTTTT
>PVKC010053356.1:0-10151 GCA_004027635.1 Crocidura indochinensis
TCCCTAATGATAAAGTGATGATGAGCATTCTTTTATGTGTCTTTTGGCCATCTGTTGATCTTCCTCAGAGAAGTCTTTGTTCATTTTCTCTCCCCATTTTTTGATGTGGTTTTTTTCTTTGCTGGTTTTTTTTTGTTTTGTTTTTGGGTCACACCCGGCAATACTCAGGGGTTACTCCTGGCTCCATGCTCAGAAATTGCTCCTGGCAGGCACAGGGGATCATATGGGGCACCGGGATACGAACCGATGACCTTTTGCATGAAAGGCAAATGTCTTGCCTCCATGCTATCTCCCAGACCCATACATCCTTTTAAAAAATTCTTAACAAAATTTTATCAAACTAAATCCAACAACACATCAAAAAGATTATACATCATGACCAAGTGGGTTTTATATGCATCAAAAACCCTAAGAGTCCAGAGAAAAGCTTCTAGAAACAATAAACCAATACAACAAACTTTCAAGCTGTAAAGTGAATACACAAAAAACAGTGTTATTCCTTTATGCAAATAATGACTCATAGGAGGAAGAGATAAAAGAGCCTATCCCATTTAAAATAATGTCCCAAACTATCAGCTACCTAGGAATCAATTTAACAAGAGAAGTGAGAAACCTATACCACAAAAACTTCAAAATACTTCAGAAATAGATTGAAGAGGACCTATGGAAATGAAAGAATATTCTAAGGTCATGACCACTTCATGGTCATGGGTTGGAAGAATCAATATAATTAAAATGACCATCTTGCCTAAATTACTATATAGATTCAATGCAATCCCTATTCAAATTCAGACAACATTCTTCAAGGACTTAGAACAATCAATTATAAAGTTTTTGTGGAATCATAAAATATCTAGGATAGCTAAATCCATATTTAAAAAAAAAGAAACTGGGAGTAATCTCTTTATCTAACTTGAAGCTCTACTACAAAGCCATAGTGATCAAAGCAGCATGGTAATGGAACAAAGGCAGAGTTTCAGATCAATGGGTCAGAATAGAATACCCAGTGACGTGTTCCCAAGTATATATATGTATATATATATAGTCAACTAATCTTTGACAAAGGAGTCAAGAATTTGAATTGGAACAAAAACAGTCTCTTCGACAAATGGTATTGGAACAATTGGATAACCACGTGTAAGAAATTGAAAATTGATACATATTTCACACTTTACACAAAAGTCAATTCAAGCTGGATTACAGACCTTGAGATCAAACCCAAATCTCTAAATATCATTGAGAAAAACATAGACTTACACCTCAAAAAATAAGTCTGATGATGAGATGCCAATGGTAAGAGCTATATCATCAAACCTATATAAATGGGACTACATCAAACTAAAAAGACTCTGTCTCTATTAGGCCAAGGAATTCCTTTTCTAATTTCCCCAATATATATTTTGCCTATGCAAAAAAGAAGCATCACAAAATAATTGGGGGGGTTGTTATTGTGTTTGCTGTTGTTGTTTTCATTTTTGCTCTTTGTTTTGTTTTATTTCAGGACCATGATTAGTGTGTGATGTTTGTCTTTATTGCTGTGGTGCACTTTTGGATTTTTTGTTTGACTTTTCTTTTTGTATTGTTGATGTATTACTCTTCCTTTTGACATTTCTTCTCTCAAATTAATATTTATGGCCTCTAGAAGGACTCCTCCCATTTTTTGCTTGTTTGATTTTTACCTCCATTTTATTTATTTCTTTTCCTCAAACAGAACCACATAACTTGAATCAACTTGTTCCGCCTTTCAATTTGAGGGGGAAACAATGGAAGGCACCAAGACCAAACAGTTGTATGATCAATAAGTAGTAATAAAAATGATCGGACTTAAATATCAAACCCAATCCAATGACAATAGAATTGATATCTAATCTACAACAAGCTAGACACAGAGAGGACCACTTATACTAGCAGCCCGGGGAGTCAGGGAGGAGAATATGGGATGCATGCTGGGGACAGAGGTGGAGAAAGGACAACTTTAGTGGTGGGAATTCCCCTGATTCAATGTCAATATGTACCTAAAATATTACTGTGAAAGAGATGTAATCCACTTTGGTCAAAATAAAAATCATTATTAAAAAGTTTCTATATTGCAAAAGAAACACAGACTAAAACTAGAAGACAGCTAACGTATTTGGAAAAAATTTTTTTCACTCAACACATCAGATAAAGGTTTAATATCTAGAATAAACAAAGTACTCACAAAGGTTATCTCCACAAAACAGCAAAAAAAAAGGGGGGGGGGGCCCGGGAAATAGCATGGAGGTAAGGCGTTTTGCCTTTCATGCAAAAGGTCATCGGTTCAAATCCCGGTACTCCATATGGTTCCCTGTGCCTGCCAGGAGCAATTTCTGAGCATGGAGCAACAAAACAAAACAAACACAAACAAACAAACAAAACAAACAAAAAAAAAGGATAAAAATTTTTGCATCTATGTTCATTGGTGAAATTGGCCTGGAGTTTTCTTTCTTGGTGGTATCTTTGCCAGCTTTGGGAATGCATATGATAATAGCTTCATAAAAGGAATTAGGGGAGAATTCTTATTTTTTCAATGTTTTGGAAGAGTCTAGGGATCAAGGTAGTAGCTCTTCTCTGAATGTTTGATAGAATTCACCTGTAAATCCGGTTTGCCTTGGACTTTTATTCTTGGGGAGTTTATTAATTACTGTTTCAATTTACTTAAATGTGATTGGCCTGTTTAGGCTTTAGGCTTTCTACTTCCTCCTTATTAAGTATTGGGAGATGGTATTTTTCCAGAAACCTGCCCATTTTTTCTAGATTCTCTAGCTTAACTGAGTAAAATTATTCATAATAAACCCTCATGATGTCCTGGATTTCTTGGGGTTCTGTTGTAGTCTCTCCCCTTTCATTTCTGATCCAGTTTATTTGAGTATTCTCTTTTATTTTCCCTTATGAGTCTTGCTGACAGTTTGTCTATCTTGTTGATTCTTTCAAAATCTAGCTTCTGGTCTCATTAATTCTTTGTATGGTTTTCTTTGTTTCTATGTTTATGATATTTGCTCTGGTTTTTATTATTTCTTTTCTGTTTGTGTTTGTGTTCCTTTGCTGTTGATTTTCCAGAAATTGAAGAGGTCTTTAGATTGTTGATTTTGTCATTTTCTTCTTTCCTAATGTAAGCCTGTATTGTTATGAGTTTCACCCTAATTCATGTTTTTGCTGTGTCCCAAAGAATTTGGCAAGCTTTGTCTTCATTGTCATTTGTCTCAAGGAATCTTTTTATTTCTTACTTGATTTCCTTTTCGATCCAGCTGTTGTTTAGCAGTATGCTGTTTGGTCTCTAGGTGTTAGACTTTCTCTACTTCTTTTTGCAATTAATTTTGAGTTCTGTAGCATCTTGGTCTGATAGGATGCTTAGTATAATTCTTATATTTGTGACTTTGTGTAAATTAGTCTTGTGTCTTAAAACACGGTCTATCCTAGAGAAGGTTCCATGTGCACTTGTGGAGAATATGTATTCAGTTTTTTGACGATGGAAGGCACTGTGTAGATACATTAGTCCTAGTTCTTCTAGCAACTAGTTTCTCATTTTGAGCTCTTATGTATTTGCTAGCGTTCTGCTTAGTGGATTTATCTAGTGGCGATAATGGCGTGTTGAAATCTACTGTTACTATCACATTTTTGTCCATTTTTTTCTCTAGGTTTGTGAGCAAAAACCTTACATATTTTGCTAGTTTTATATTTGGTACATAAATGTTGATTAGCATTAGTACTTCTTGGTCTAATATTCTCCTGGTCAATAAGTAGTGTCCATATTTGTCTCTGAGTACTTTGTTGAAGTTGAATACAATTTGATCTGATATAAATATATGTGTCTCAGCTTCTTCTTCTTTTTGTTTGTTTTGTATTGTTTTGTTTGCCAGTGACTTATTTAATTGTTTTCCATTCCTTTTCTCTGAGCCTATGTCTACCTTGAACTTGTGTATGTTTCCTGCAGGCAGTAGATATCAGTGTTTTGTTTACTGGTACAACCTTCAACTCTGTGCCTTTTGATGGGAGAGTTTAGTCCATTGACATTTAAGGAAATTATTGACAGACTGGGCTATTATGCTAATATATTGTGTAGGGTTGTTGTTGTTACCATTGGAGATTTTGGTTTATGTAATTGGTCTCTAAGTAGTTCATTTAGGGTCGATTTTGTTAACACAAATATTGCATGTTCCTTTTTTGTTTGAGAATGTTTTAAATGCTCCATCTCATATAAATGAGAGTTTTGATGAGTAGTGGAATTTATGTTGAATGTTTCTTTTATTTAGTAGTTTAAATATGTCATTCCACTCTTTTCTTGCCTGGATTTCTTTCAAATGTAAAGTCTAGCTTGATTCTTATGTTCTTTTCTTTATACTTGAGTTTTTTTCTCCCTTACTGCTTTTTTAAATATATATTTTATTTAAACAGCTTGATTACATACATGATTGTGTTTAGGTTTCAGCAATGTAAAGAACACCACCCATCACCAGTACAACATTCCCATCTCCAATGTCCCAAATCTCCCTCCTCCACACCCTACCCCCACCTGTACTCTAGAAAGGCTTTCTATTACCCTCATACATTATCATTGTTAGGATAGTTCCCAATGTAGTTATCTCTCTAACTAAACTCATCCCTGTTTGTGGTGAGCTTCATGAGGTGGGCTGTAACTTCCAGCCCTCCTCTCTTTTGTGTCTGAAAATTATTATTGCAAGAATGTCTTTCATTTTTCTTAAAACCCATAATTGAGTGAGACCATTCTGTGTCTTTCTCTCTCTCTCTGACTTATTTCACTCAGTATAATAGATTCCATGTACATCCAAGAGTTTATCTCTCTATGTCTTATTTTATTGATTGATTGATTTGCCATTTGGATTACTACATGTCTTGGAGTTGTTCTGTTAGGGTATATTTTGTTTGGCACTATTTTTGCCTCCCATATTTGTACAGCAGCCTCTTTCCAGAGAATGGTAAAGTTCTCTTCTATTATCTTCTTCGCTACTTGTTCTTCTCCTTTCCATTTTTCCTCCTCTTCTTGTATTCCTATAAGTTGTAAATTGTTTATTTTGTCTTTGTTCATTAAGTACCTAACATATTCTTCCAATGTTTTGTCTCTTGTTTCTTTATTGACTTCTTAGTCATTGCTGACTTGTAATTTTTTTAAATTCTTCTATTTGATTTTCCACCTGTGTAATTCTCTATTATGACTTGCTAACATGTTTTGTGTGTGTGTGTGTGTGTGTGTGTGTGTGTATGTGTTTCCTTACTTCCATTTGTATGGATTCTCTTATATTCTGTAAGAGTTCTTTTTGAGTTGGTTGAATTGTTCATGTATATATTTCTTAATTTCGCAGGCTAGCAATTCCTTGATTTCTATTGATAAGACATTAAATCCTGATTTTACATCCTCACCTATTTGGCTTGTGCGTTTTGGTGGACTTGAAAGTTTGCTAGGATTTCTCTCCATATCTTCAGTTGCAGGTGTCTTTCTTAGTTTTCTCATTGTTCTTTGCATTTGGTGTTTTGGAATGCTGGAATTTCAGGGTGTTTAAAAAAGTGGTCTACTGTTTGTATTAGAAGTGATTAGAGGTGTACCAGATTTGGAGTTTATTTTTACTAGACAAGCAAGGTTATCTATGTATAATAGAGATATTGCAAACTACTTCATTGGCTTGTTCTTCTTTCTATGAGGCTGTAGATTTTCTAAGGGAAAGAAATGTTAGGTCTGAGCTATAAATAGACATTTCTTAAAAAGAGAGTAAAAGTAAAAAGAAAAGAAAAATGACCTCCCAAAGAAACAACACATGAAATACCATTTTGAAAAGGGGATACTGAGTGAGTAAGAAATTTCTTCAGGCAATCCATCAAAAATATTCATCAACTGAAATACGTCTGGGTGAATTTTTAAAGCAACAATAGGAGGGGGTAAAAGGTTCAATTTTCCAAAAAGCAACCACAAAGATTCAAGTATCTTCATGTGATAAATTCTTTTAACATCATAATTTCAAGCTTAGTATTTTTTAAGTTACAAATGAAGAATCAGGTTCTTAAAAATGCCAATTTGGCTATATAAGAAAGCACTAAAAACTTATTTTTTGAGTTTGTTTGGGGGGGCCACATGTAACCGTGCCCAGGACTCCTGGCTTTGTACTCAAAAATCACTTGTGGTGGGACACAGGGGACCATATTGGGTGCTTGGATTAGATCTGGGTTCACCATGTGCAAAGCTAGTGCCCTTCCTGCAGTTCTATTTCTTATGGCCCTATCTAGATATTTGGAAAGAGACAACTGAATGCAGGCTAAAACTCAGCCACAGACAGTATTTTATGTGCATTTCCATATGTGCATTTTTGGTCTCAAGCATGAATGTTGGTAGAGAGAGGCCATGGCTGTTCCTCCTGAAGAAACTAGTGGTAAAAAATAGTTGATCATTATTTGTAATTGATCATAACTTGTTTGGATATCATATTCATTATATATGCATGGAAAAAGGAATCATATATTATTAACAAGTACAAATAAACCCTAACAATATGCTAATAAAATAGACTTCATTAATATTTGGATTTGGGGTCACACCCAGCAGTGCTCAGGACTTCCTATTGATTGTGTGCTCAGTGATCACTCTTGGCAGTGCTCTTGAACCATATGCAGGTATTGAGCTCAGTTCAGCCACATGCAAGGCAACTAACCTACCAACTGACTATCCCTCAGGACTCTCTTTTATCTTTTATTCCCTCTCTTGTGGTAACCACCTGGTAACACTCTTAGGTTACTCCTGGCTTTGCAATCAGAAATTATTCCTGGCAGACAAGGGGAACTTTATGGGATTCCAGGGATTAATCCAAATTGGTCATGTACAAGACAAATGTGCTCCCCACTATACTATAACTCCAGACTTAGCTCCCATTTTTTCCAAGGCAACAAGATAAACCTTTTAGATTATGAAGGCAAAAGGATCATAAATGGGAAAGAAAATGAAGTTGGCAAATCTAGAAAAGAGGATGAATTTATGGTAATAGATAAAAGCTCGCCTTTTTAGTGTATGTAATAAAGAACCATTCACATGTATATACATATATTTTTATCTATACCTGAAAACTTATATAATAGAATCCAATGCAAAAATCAATATTTATTATTATTTTTTTGGTTGTTGGGCCACATCCAGCAGTGCTCATGCTCTTAATTCTGCACTCAAAGATTTCCTCTTGGTGGGTTCAAGGGACCATATGGCGTGCTGGAGTTGAACATGAGTTGGTTGCCTCAGGCACCTTACTTTATATATCTCTGACCCCCCAGAGATATATTTTTTCTTTTTCTGAAAAAAAAAAAAAGAATCCTGCCAAACAAAATGTAAGTTCATACTAATAAAAGGGTGCTTACAACAATGCCCTATTTTAAGCAAGCATCATGTACTTATCTTCCTAGAATAACAGCCAGGACAATATTTCTTATTTGTACTTCATCGTTTGGGGTGAGCCAATAAAGATACAGTACATAAAAGTCTTGCATGGAGAGTATTGCTCTGCTAAAGAAACCCAGTGCCTTTATCATGTAGTTGGGTGGAGTAGACACATAGGGAGGATGAATTATCATCACTCAAAAGCATAAAACATCAGAAAACAAGGAGATTTATGAGGTGGGTCAACTACAGGAAAACAAGATAAATGCAAATTATTTATTGATAAACTATCTTGATTCAGTGCCAAAGCTGTAAATAAGAAGAAATGTCTCTGGGCTTGAAGGTGGCAATTGAATGGTTCAGAAAATCCCCTTTCCACTTTGAATTATGAGAATGTATAGGATTCATAATCTTATCCATTCTTTGAAAGCCAATTTACTGGGGGGGGGGGTCTATCACTCTCGACCTCATTTTCTAACACACACACACACACACACACACACACACACACACACAGGAATAAGTATATCTGCTGTCTTCCCTGAAACTACTTTATTTGATGCCTTTCTAATAAATACTCAACACAGGAAGAGTCATTTTTATAGCATCGTTGCTGTCAGACTGACAGCACCCCAAAAGAAGATGCCTTCTAAAACAATAGCCAGACTTCTGGTTTTTGGGAAAGGACTTAAAACAAAGGGGAGATTAAGAAGAAAAGTCTCAGAAACTCAAGGGATAGTTCACCTGAGCACTGTTTAGGGTGGCTCAGAAAGCCAGAATATTCTATTCTACTTGAAAAAAACATCAATCTATTTATTTATCTTGGCTTATTATTGAGAAAAAGTGGTGTATAAATTGAAACCAAATTGCATGATGAAACATGTCAAATAGTCTTGACATGGGATATATCAATAGATTAGTCAGTTAGAATCTATGAAATTTTTTCCTGTAATCCTTTTCCTATTGAAATGTGGTCTCTGAACTCATTTTTGGGTTGCCCAAATGAATACATGCCTTAGAGAAAAGTTGTATTAAAGGAAACACTTGATTTTTTTTTAAAAAATATGCTATACAAAGAATCCTCTGAAGATGCAATTTCGTTTTAACCCCAGTTGTGCTTTCCTTTATATTTTAAAGAAAAATGCACCCTGAGGCTATATAAAACATTCCATATTTAAGGCTTATTTTTATGGGAGCTTGGAAAATTCTCATGGAACCACTTGAATGCCAACTCAAATTTGTTGAACCAAACATGTCTAAAACTCTTCGACTTTGACAAATTGCATAACGATTTGTCTTGTCACGGACATAGAAACTACCCTTCCCAAATGAACTTTGCTTAGGATAGAGTATATGTTTTTAAGCTTTTAAGACACCTTCACTGGTTTTGTAAAGAAGTATTATTAATGTCTCTTCTGCAGAAACTCTATCACTCGTATCACCTACTGATTGAGGGTTTGAAATCCTCTTTATAAGGATAAGGATGTAGATAAGAATATTAATAACTGAAAGAGATCCCTCGCTAACAAAGCTGTGAATACATTCTTTTTTTTTTTTTTTTGAGCTCTTTCACAGAAACACCTGTGAACTGTGAGTGAAATGGAGAGGGGTGTGTGTGTGTGTGTGGGGGGTGTTTTTATTCTGGGTAACAGCAGAAACTTTCCAATCAAGGAAGGGTGTGCAATAAGACAGTCTCAGTTTTATAATATCAAATTTAAAACTGTTGCATTCTTTTGGTTGTGTTTTGTTTTTTATTTTTGTCACCCCCTCCGTATAAACTGCTACTGAAAGTTACTTTTGGACAAGCAGTTAAGATTTTACAAAGGGAAAACTAAAGTAAAAGGAAGGATATGATAGATGATTGAAATTGAGTGCATCCACAATTAATAAATGGTGACTTTAAAAAACCCAGGATTCTTTTTGGGGCCCGGAAGATAGCATGGAAGTAAGGCGTTTGCCTTTCATGCAGAAGGTCATCGGTTCGAATCCCGGTACCCCATATGGTCCCCCGTGCCTGCCAGGAGCAATTTCTGAGCATGGAGCCAGGAGTAACCCCTGAGCACTGCCGGGTGTGACCCAAAAACCAAAAAACAAAACAAAAACCCAGGATTCTTTCTGAGTACCCACCAAACCAGGGACTCATGAAAATGTTAAAGTCCGGAACTCAGAATTTGCAACCCGAAAGACAATCAGGGAGACAGGCAGTAATATAAATGCAAGGGAGTTTATTTTAGCATGCTGGGGTTCAACATCTCCAAAGAAAGGAGGACCCTGAGAATGGTTTATTTGGCAATTTTAAAGGGCACAAAAGGCTCTGTTTAGGAGATCCCTGCCTCTGAGTGTTGACCTTTTAAAAAGTATTGATTCTTAATACAAGATTTAGCCAAGAATTGGCTGTAGTGCAAATGTAGCAACAGACAACAGGTTATGGCGGGCGGGCTGTCAGCTCAGTGAGGGGTGATCATGCATCTACAGATCCAGGGTGCGGCATCATCTGGCTCTCTGTCTACTGCTGTTTGGTCTCCTATATTCTATGAATATCACCATAACGTCGAGGTCCAGAAACTGACTATTCTTCTGAGCCTAATCTTTCTTTTTTTTAATTTTTATTGTGACTAAAGTTCATTACACAGAATTATTTACGGTACATAGTGACAATGAGTGAAGGGTATTCCCACCACCAATGTTGTCCTCCCTCCACTCCTGTTCCCAGTATGTCTCCCATATCTCCCTCCCTCCTTTGCTCTCCCCCTCTCCCCCC
>PVKC010053357.1:0-10136 GCA_004027635.1 Crocidura indochinensis
AGGCATACCATATGGTCCCCCGAGTCTGCCAGGAGTGATTTCTGAGCGTAGAGTCAGGAGTACCCCCCCACACACACACACACCAGCGCTGCCAAAAACAAACAAAAAAAATTCTCATTCATAGGAGGAATTAAAATCATTACAGGAGGGACCAAAGATAATACAGAGGGTAAGACATTTGTCTGGCAGGTGGCTGACTTAGGTTTGTTCAATAGTACCCTATGTGATCCCCCAAACACCACCAAGAGTGATCCCTAGGCACAAAGTCAGGAATAAGCCCAGAGCACCACCAGGTACAGCTCAACAAAATAAAAGTAAATAATAAAATGTCAGAGGCTGGAAGATAACTCAGTGAAAGGGTCTGAGTTTGAGCCCCAGCATTACAGTGGCTCACACCCCTCTCCCCATGCTACTTGGCTATATAGATCTCTGATGGCCTCAACATCACTGGGCCAGAGATTTGAAAGGTCCCGCCCAGCTAACAAAGTATTGCTGGGAATAGCTCTCAGAACCTCTCTTTGAACACTGCTTGCGAAAACCAAAATTAATGATAAATCTTATGCTTTAAAATTGTCATCTTTGTGGCCTGAGAGATAAGATAGCACAGCGGTAGGGTGTTTGCCTTGCATGCGGCCTAGCCAGGAGATGTTGGTTCAATTCCAGGCATCCCATAAGGTCCCCCAAGTCTGCCAGGGGTGATTTCTAAGCACAGAGCCAGAAGTAACCCCTGAGGGCCACCAGGTGTGACCCAAAAATCAATAAACAAACAAATAAAAAATAAAAGTGTCATCTTTGACTTCAAGAATAAAAGATGCAAGAGTGAAACACTAAAATTCCTGGGTTTTGTTTTGTTTGCAGATAGGTTTTATTTAATTTAACAATAGCAGCTACATTCCCCTGGGCCTAGGCAAAAGGAAGGGGGAAAAATCAAAAACTTTGTTTTCTTGGGTGGTAATCAGAAGAGAAATGGAGATGCAAGAAAATGGCTTTATGTCTCAAAAGAAAACAACGTTTTCCAGTACTTGGCTTTAGAAAATGTTCCACTGAGTTGACCACCTTCTGACTGGGGCACTGGTAGGAGGATGACCCAGGTAGAGTCTAGAGGCTGGTTCAAAGTCAGATATGGGCAGAGCACTACCCCCAACTCTCCTGGGTTTGATCACTGGGTCTATGGAGTAAGTGAGCAAAGATTCACTAGGGGGAAGTATATATGTATATTCATTTTAATATTATATGTTCAGGGCAGCACAGGTGAGCAGGGGTGTTTAACCTAAGAACATTTGTGAATATATCTGGGACCGAAGTGATAGTATAGCAGGGAGGTTGTTTGTCTTGCATGTGGTCCACCACAGTTCCATCCCCGGCATTCCATTTATATAGTCCCCTGAACCCCACCAGGAGTGATCCGTTGAGTGCAGAGCCAGGAGTAACCACTAAGCACTGCTGGGTGTGGTCCCCAAAACAACAAAAGGTGGATACTTCTGGTCATTTCAAAGAGGGCTTTTTTTTTTTTTTGGTGGGGGCAGGGAAGACAAAAGATAATATATCAGGTAAGACATTTGCCTTGCACATGGCTGACCCAACTACTGTTCCTGGCATTTCATATGGTTCCCTGAGCCCATCATGAGTAATTCCTGAACCTAGAGCCAGGAGTAACCCCTGAGCATTGCCAGATAGGGCCTAAAAAACAAAAAAGGAGGGGCCCGGGAGATAGCATGGAGGTAAGGCATTTGCCTTTCATGCAAAAGGTCATCGGTTCGAATCCCGGTGCCCCATATGGTCCCCTGTACCTGCCAGGAGCAATTTCTGAGTATGGAGCCAGGAGTGACCCCTGAGCACTGCCGGGTGTGACCCAAAAATTAAAAAAAAGGAAAAAAAGGAAAAAAAATCAAAGACAAATTTTGATTTTGTTGGGGGAAAAGGGGATATGGAAACCAGGAGCCCTTCTCATGGTGACCGAAGATTAAAAGACCCCCAAGGAGGCAGTGCCCACTCCATCAGTGCTGCTTACAGTTCCCTATGGCTGCATGGTGAAGTGGTGACCGGTGTCTTTGGCTGACCAGGGCCACCCTGAAGTAAGTGACAGTAAGAATGAAGCTGCAGTAGCGTGAAGCAGGGAGAAAAATAGAGCTTCAATGAGATGACTTCAATTAAAATGTAACGACAAAAAAAGAAGTGAATAGTTAAAAAAAAAAAGATGAGAGTGTGCCAAATAAAATTAATTTCATCTCTAGTGTTTCTAAAACTAAGTTAAAAACCTAAGGCAAGAGATGGGGGGAGGGATTGTAGACAGACAATAAAGCTGGCAATATATTTGCCTTGCATAGGCCTGACCCAGTTTCAGTCCCCAGTATTACATGTTTCCCTGAGTCCTGCCAGAAGTGATCCCTGAGCACAGAGCAGGAGTGATCCCTGAGCTCACATCCAGGAGTGGGCCCTGAGCACAGAACCAGGAGTAAGCTAGGAGAAAGCTCAGAGCCAGGAGTAAACCTTGAACAGTACCCAGTGTGGCCCCCAAAGCCCAAGTTCTTTGTAGCAGGAGGAGGCTGTACAGTAGTCCCTTCAGCCTTCATTGTCTACAGGAAGGATCACAAGTTTCACAGCAGACTATGTACCTGCTGACACCTGCCATCACCCTCAAGCTACAAACCCCACAGCAAGGGGCCTTACTTACACTGGCAGCAACACCAGTGTAGATGGAACCACCGCATCTCCCAGGAGCCAGCCCACAGCTAGGGCACTCCTGAGATGCACAGATTTCTCCACTTTCATCACCTCTGGTCTGGCCGAACAAAGTCATTAAGGTATCGCTGGTTCGGAGTATGTGCTTTCTTTCTGGGCTTATTAAGAAACATGATCCTGCCTGCTACTGGTCCGTGCTCCTATTATAAATGGTAATTGCTGCAGCCAACCTGGGCTAATAAATTATTGGCAAAGATCATCACCAGCCCAAATGAAAAACTGCATGGGAGGACTAGATTAGGTTCAGGAAAACCCCATTATCTGTCAGTCACTAGCAAATAGAAGTATATTTATTTGTTTGGCTTTAAGGGAAAAAAAAAACACATTCAAGATGCCAATAGAATATTCTTATCTTCTTCCATTGTTGCTGACCAGCTGCTGGTCATAACCAAATGAGAAAGAACTTATATATAAACACAAATTTCTGTACAGACTATTCAAGAGATCCTGGCCTCCTTCTGTCTATTACAAGGATATAAATGATAGGTTAAAAACAGGAATAAAATGTAACATAAAAAAAATAAAAAACATAAAAAAGATAAGGAGTCCAAAATCAGATTGTAGCCAAACAAAGAAAATGAAACAATATATGAAAAGCAAAGCATGTGTCTCTTTTTTAGCAACCTTAGAGCCAGGCACAATTTCTGCAAAGAATGTGCTTCAGAGTCCTTAATCTGCATTAACCAAATTAAAAGCAGAGCCCTAGGGGGAAAACTGGGTTATACACAGAAAGTGTTATCTTCCTAGCAGAGCACAGAGGTCTCGAAACACACACAGAATTAGCAAGTTAATGTATAAAAAGTCTTTTATAAGATGGGATGCTACAAACTATTTCTTCCTGTCTCCATGAAATATTTCAGTAAATCTTGGCTACTACATATATGGCTGAAAAAAATAATGATTCTCAGGCACAATCCAAAACTAGCTAAGAGTTCTGTAGCTTATCCACTATGGCCCACAGCTCAGCTTAAAATACTTTTTGTTTATTTGTGGGGGTTTCTTGATTTGGGAGTCATACCGGCATTGCTCAGAGATTACTCCCTGCTCTGTGCACAGGGGTTTCTCTTGCGCCATTTGGGGGACCATAAAGTGCCAATGATCTAACCAAGCTGTCTATAGACAGAGCATGTGCTAGTGCTCTGAGTTAGATTTCTAGCCTCGGGATTCAAGTTTTAATTCAGTGTTAAAGAAAAAAAAAAAAAGCAAAACATGTCAAAGGAAATGGATCTGTGTGATAGAGGAAATTAACATGAGAAAAGTCAATGAAAACAGCATTCTGGTTTCACCAAAATTTAAATTATAGGGGAAAGCTAGAAAATATTTCATTAATAGTTAAACGTAAGTCATTTGAATACAAATTTATTTTAAATTGACAACTGAAGTGTATCCTATTCCCACTTCAGAGCTCTGAATCTTAGCAGTTAGTATAAAATCCCACTGCCAATTATATTACACAAATGAAATGCAATGCAAAAAATAAGCAAAAGGGGAGGGGAGGAAAGGAACACATGGGAGGAAAAAATTCCCTCTATCATTCTTGGTTCTTAGCTGAGAACCCTATAATGAAAGAGAATATATTATACATATAAATATATATTATATTATATATTATAATGAAAGAGAAAAACAAATAGAAGCTAACATGTTCTAATACCTATTATTCTACCTTCAGAGAGATCTGGAAAATTGGAGGTATGTGGTGAGGAAAAACCCCCAGTGGTGGCTTAGAACTCAGATTTAAATGCTTCATGATAGAGAAAAGGGATGCAGACCGTTCTTTGAGAAGAAATTACTGGGAGGGGGGCATTTTGGGGACACAGAAATGGTGACCAATGCTTACTTACTCTATGCTTAGGGATTACTCCTGTGGGACCATATATGGTGTTAGAGACTGAAGCCAGGTTGGCTACATGAAAGGCAAATGCCTTAACCCCTGTACTATCTCTCTGGTCTGGCCCTGAAGAAATTCCTTTTATTTATTTTTTATTTTTTATTTTTTTTAGTTTTGGGATATCTCCTGGCTATATTCAGGGCTTACTCTGGATTCTGCATGCAGAGATCACTCTGAGGGACCAGAGGGGGTGCCAGAGATAAATCCAGTTGAGCAAGACAAGCATCCTACCTATTGTCCCTCTAGTCCAGGAAATGATTTGTTTTGTGGATTTTTGGGTCACACCTGGTGATGCTCAGGGGTTACTCCTGGCTATGAACTAAGAAACTGCTCCTGGCATGGGGGACCATATGGGATGCCAGGGATCAAACCGAGGTTCGTCCTGGATCAGCTGCAAGCAAGGCAAACACCCTACCACTGTGCTATCACTCCAGCCCCTGATTTGAGTTTGTTTGTTTGCTTGTTTTAAAAGGAAAATGGGTCCTTAGATGAAGAGACAGGAAGTACGAGCATCTGTGAAAAACTCTGATGAGTTTGACCAGAATCCATCCTACCTGGCTAATGCAACTTCTGGGAGGAGTTCCTTCAGATGATGTGGACTTAGGGGGAAAAGGGGAGTTTAGATCAAGCCACTCTGTATTTGTTGCTTTCCTGATGCCTATAGCTCCAGATAATGCACATATGCCTAGGGGCATGACCTGAACACCTCTATTTTAGGTGACATATTCTGCACCCTTTGCATGAAAGGCCTTTAAAACTAAGGGGTAGGGATTCTGAGTTGAGATTCCAGAAATTGTTCTGGTTCTAGCTCTGCCAATAACTAGCTTTAAGGCTGTGGAAATGGCACACCCTGGCTTTAGAGTCTCCATGAATCAAGGGAGTCAGCTTGCCTAAATACCACCAGTGATACCTATGCTGAGATTCTTTATGCCTCTTTTCATGTGGGGGAGAACATGCAGGCACCTTATTATGATCAGGAAATCACTCCAGTGGTGCCCCATGATCCATATTCAGCACTGCGGACCAAGCTGGGTTTGGCCATTTACAAGACAAGCAAATTAATTTCCATACTATCTCCAGCCCCATGTTGAAATTCTTCTGGTTGGAACCAAATATGCAACTAACCCCCTAATAGTAAGGCTCTTTCTTGTAAGCATCAGCCCTGCTGCTGGAAGCATCTGGGGGGTACTTATATAGCATATAGAGGGTCCCAGAGGTGAAACAGCACAGGCAATGGGAATCATACAGATTGGCAGCAATGTCCACAACAACTGAATGTGCAGTTTTCCATTGAAAAACACAGAATAGCACAACATAAATTTGAAAAATATTTTGTCTTATTTGTCTAGAAGATCTGAGGCCCTGAGCTCCATCCTCAACACCCTTTGGACCCATAACCCCACACTCGGCACTCTGAAGGTCTCTGAGCACAGCTGAAGACAAGCAGGCCACTATTGCTGGACCTGTCCTCCAGATGATCTATTTGAAACACAAAAGATTTGGGGAAGGCACAGAAATAGTACGGTGGGTAGGGCACTTGCCTTGCATGCAGCCAACTTGAGTTTGATTCCCCAGCATCCTACATGATCCTACATGATCCCAAGAGCTGCCAGAAATAGTTCCTGAGCAAAGAGCCAGGAGTAAGCCCTGAGCACTGCCAGGTGTGCCCCCTCAAAAAAGGGGCTTGAGGCTAACATTAGATTTCTTTCTACTTTTGCAAGCACACAAAATTTTATAAAGTACTTTTTCATGATGGTTAAAGAATGCTTAAAGAAATATATTTATAGAACATTGTATGACTGAAACTCAATGTAATAAAGGGAGGATGCCTAGAGCACCCTTAACCAGAGCTGAGGGAGGGGAAGGACAAAAAAGAAAAGAAATCAAGGTGGGAAAGAAAGCCAATCATAAAGAGAAGTAACAGGGGAGCAGGAGTCAGGACTTCCAGTATATTTGTGACTTGGTGAAGTGTACAGCTCTATATCCAAAGCATAGACTTACTGGCACTTTTAAGCATGGGGTCCAAGCTGCAACCTCTAAACTTTGTCATGTGTCTGTCAAAGTGTCAGGTAGAGATGAGAAATAACAGAGTAAGTGTGGGAACACTGGTGATGGGACTTGACACTAGTGGTGAGAAGCAGATACCCTGCAGTCAGGAGATGGGGTTGGAACACAGGAACTAATCATGAAGAGTATTATCATTCACAGCACCTCAGTAAAAAATGGGGTAAAATGAAAAGGTTGGTTTAATTCAAGATTGTTCTAAGAAGTCAATTAATTCAATGGGTTAAGAACTTGGGTAATAATAGGTTGATGAAAAGGTGACATTCAGCGACTACAAAACCATAACTGGAACAGATGCCAGAACCTCTGTCCCACGTGCAGGTTTTGGAGCTGGAGGTGGGTCCTTATTGCTTCATCTGCAGCAGGACAGAAATGTTGTTGGAGAACCTAGTCTCAACTCAGGCACAGAGAGTTTGCTGCACAGAAAAGAAGCCAGAAAGCTGTCTACTGGCTTCACATTTGTGACGCTATTGCTGCATAACTAAAGGTCAGACATATCTAGCTGCGGTGCTGGCTGAGGTATGACACACTTTAACTGTGGTGCCCACAGGGCTTGTACACTTTTGTGGTGGTGCCTACAGATAGCCCTGTACTGATGTGCTGGGGATCTCCAACAATGCACCCAGGATCACACTTATGCCTGTGAGAGTGGTGCTAGGTCTTAGCACCTAAAAAGCTGGTGATTTGCTACCGAGCTACCCTGAGGGCCTTCCTATTTAAGTACAAAAAGTTCACAGAGCAAATGAAAACTATGAACATCCAGACCCCTGGAGAACTTCACATAAAAATGTCAATTTGAAACACTGGAAAAGGTAGAATAATTCTAAGAACAGGGGTGACACAAATGTGGCGGGTGATCTGTAAGACAGTAACCACCTCTTTTCCTAGTTCCCAATCCTGCATCCCTCCTCAGAGTCTCTAGATCAAACTTCTGAAAGCAAAGCAGGGCTAAGTACCTTCTAAGAACCTTTAAAGTCAGCATCAGAGAAAACCAGAGCCACACTTGCCCTGTCCAGGCTGCCAATGAACTCTAATATGTCACCCCTAAAATGAAAAACCAGGAAACAAGGACTCCCCTAGTCCTTCTTCAACAAGCACAATCAAAGACTCCAGTAATCCCTATCAGCCCAGCAGCCTTCATCAGCATTTGGCATCCAGTATCACCTCTAAAAGAAAGTCCCCTCAACAGTATGCAAAACATTCCCATTCCAGTTTTCAACTCTGAGTCTCACAAAGAAGTCTTCGGGGAAGTCAGGAGAGAGAAGAAAAAAAAAAAACAAGTTTGCAAATTTTAGGCTCACCCAAAGTGATATGCTAAGCAACAAAGAACCAAAGCGTGTTAATGGCCAATCTGGAATTCTAGAATATTCAGTGGCCTGTGTTGAAACCTATACAAAATACACAGGTCTTGGCCTGACCCACCTTTCCTAGCCTCTGAAAATTTAACTTTTCCCTCCCATCTGCCTTAAACTGCCACCTACCTTCCTCTTCTCTCACTTTCATTCATTACACAGGTATTCATTAAAAGTTGTGATTGATAGGCTACCCCCTCTCTTCCCTTCAGGGCCCACTGTAGTGGCCTACATATGTCACTTCTATTGTAGAGACAGCTGTTCATTCACTCAACACCACGCAGTTTGCTATCTGGACATTTATTTATCCTTTCAGTACAACAGTGAGCACCTCGAGGTGTCATTCTTTGCAAGATTTCAATGAGAACTTCAGAGTTAAGGTGATGGTGTCTAGTAGCCTGAAAAGCTATTGAAGTTTACAA
Source organism: Crocidura indochinensis (assembly GCA_004027635.1). Lineage (NCBI taxonomy): Eukaryota > Metazoa > Chordata > Mammalia > Eulipotyphla > Soricidae > Crocidura > Crocidura indochinensis. The sequence goes on from PVKC010053357.1 coordinate 8,472, forward strand.
CAGGAGAATGACAATTTCTCTAGATGACAGTAACAATTTCCCTAGATGAGGGAGGAAAAAAAAATCACCTGCTTTAAACAGCAATGCAACTGTATTCACACAGCCTGAGCTGTCACTGATTACTCTGCTGGAGAAGCAGACTCTAATTATCAAAAGAAATAATTTAGAGCTTTAAAGCCAGAGAGACAGTACAGGGGTTAAGGCACTTTCCTTGCATGTGGTTGACCCCAATCACCAAGTATCACCTGGTAGTGACCAAGAGTGATTCCAGTGCCCAGATTCAAGAGTAAGCCCTGAGCACTGACAGGTGTTATCTCAAAACCAAAATGTGTGTATATTTATAAACTTTACCCCAAGCATGAGAGGAATATAGATTAAATCTGTACATTCTCATGCAAAAAGAAGAAAAGTATAGCTCGGACATGCCTCATGTGATAAAGCACAGGCCTAGCATGTGGAAGACCCATGGCTAGGTCTCCAGTTCTGAATCCCCTCACAGCACTACTGGGTGTGTTCCATGGACCCTCCATACCTCATCCCCAGCACCAAACCCTCAGGCACCTCTGCATTAAGCAATGCCAGAAGCACTGCCCAGCATTGCTAAGTGTTGCCCATATGTATACAAAGAATAGAATCATACAATCAGTCACTACCAACGGATTATCAGACTTCCTCCACCGAGATGCTTTTTATGTGTCATCCTTGCGCAGGGGCCATGCTAATCTTCTCTGTATCATTCCAATTTTAGTATATGTGCTTCTGAAGTCAGCACCGAGATGCTTTTTATCCGTCAGGTCTTTTAAGCAAGTTAACGGCCCTTCTCAGACTTGTCAGCTCAGAAGCACACACAATTAAAATGGAAACAACAGAATCGGGCATTCTATTTCTCTGAATTACTAGCACAGAACCACAACTCTAAATACAACAGCAATAAACCTGCAATAACCCCCATGAAATATAGTATCAATTAAATGCTGGTGCAAGGAATGTAATGCAGAATTACAGCCATATTAACACTCCCTGAAGATAAATCATCAAAGCCTTTAAACAAGTGAAAATCGATTTGATGAATATTTAACACAGCTGGCTTTATTTAAAATTTCCCAGAGCAGACACACGCTGGTCTGAAAGGGGGGAAAAAAAAAAAAAGAGGGTTAAGAGATCTGGATAACAGATGGGATCGAAAGAAAAGGGAAAACGTAGGCTTGGAATCTTCTCTTTGAAAATGACAATATCTTGCAGCCTGGGGAGGAAACATACAAAAGAATATCCGATAATAGGTTCCCTCATTACAAGACCTAATGGGGATGAGAGCGGACTAGTCCCCCCTCTTTCTTTCCATGCTGCATTGGAAATGACAAAGAGCAAAGCGGCAAGAACCTGGAGCGAACAGAAACCCAAGAGCGCATCAGGATCTGAGAGTGGAGGTTTGGATGCAGGTGTACCATCATTCTGCCTCACTGCCACCTCACCATATCCTCCAAAGCACAAGACTTGCCAACACAGTCTCGAAGAAGTCAAAGCAGAAAACAGTGGGGAAACCAGAACAGAGGCGCAAGTGGTAGGGTGCTTGCCTTGCATGCGGCTAACCTAGGATAGACAGCAGTTTCATTCCCCTGCATCCCATCTGGTCCCCCAAGCCAGGAGTGATTTCTGAGTGCATAG
>PVKC010053358.1:0-10129 GCA_004027635.1 Crocidura indochinensis
ACACATACAGACCAAATGAGCACCCAGGCACCCTGCAGAGTCCCAGGGTCTTGTCCCCCGACCCTGTGCCTAGGGTCTGTCCCTCTTGCTGCACCTGCTTATGCAGAGGCTCCTAAGGGGCCAGTCCTTCCTGCTCTGGCATCTACTTCCTACACTCCACAGCCCTTCCTGTAGCTGGTGAGACCCTAGACTTGAGTCTCATCTACACTGCCACATGTTAGGACCTTTTCACACTTAGGGTGCGATACCCCTGCAGGTGCTGCAGTTCCCACAACATTGTGTATCCCAGGACTGTCTGGCAGGGCTGGGGGCAGTGTGGAGAGGTTCAAGCTCCTCTGAGATGTAGGGGCATAGGGGTGCAGACCTCATCACAGTTGTGACCTCATCACTTGGGGCTGAGGAATCAGTTCAAACCCCTAATTCAGAGATGGTCCTTACAGAGATGGTCCGGGACCAGGTGGGAAGGACAGACCTTGGGTCCCACTGAGCTGCCATAGACAGGGGCATGAAACACAGGTCATGCACACACATGTGTGCACAACCACACATGCACACATGATCTATACATGCACACACATGATCTATGCAATGCCCAGACATGAACACACACGTACACACATGTCCGAGAGCATCAGCCACTTCTCGTGATGGAGCTGTGCCCGTGGGCCTGTTGCCTCCGATCCTTGAACAACCAACCAATTGGAGCGAGCTCTGTGAGCTCTGGAGGACTCAAGAGACCCAGGGACCTAGGGATCATTGATTGGCACCTCAGCTTCATCTCAGCTCCTAGGGGCTGCCCTGACAGGACCAACGAGAACCCAAGAAGAACTGAGCCATCCATGTCCTACCTGCAGCCCTCGGGCCCATCTCATTGTTGCCTACAGCCTCTGAGGACACAGCCTGAGAGGGGCTAACCTGGATGTGAGGGTTCCCCAAATTTGCCCTTTCCTCTATGAGGAGACCAGTGTTTGGTCCCCTGGCCAGCCAGGGTGGGGGAAGTCGGTATGGGGTAGAGGTAGCTTGTGCTGATGGTCTGGGTGAAACCGAGCGCCCCGTGTACCCTGGTTGCTAAGCCCCCCTGAGGCCGAGGTGGAGAATTCCGACAGGCAGAGTGGGCAGGAATTTCACTGAGGGGAGCTGCTGGGAGAAGGGGGCGCTGAGGCCGCTGGCCACTCCGCTGAGAAGACATTTCACAAACAAGCAGCTAAGTTAGCTTCCTTTGTGTACGGGTTTGTTAAGCATCACCGAAAGAATGCCATGGTGCAGCCTGCTCGGTGTGAAGCCTAATTCTCCCCCTTTCTGGAGCCACGGCCTGGTGGGCTCAATTTTCCTCTCTCCCTAGGACTGCGGGCTCTCTGCTCCTGCAGCCAAAAAAACACTCATATTTCCACCAGCTTAGGCACTGCCCGGTTGCCAGGCAGCAAAGCAGCACTGGCCCAGCCTGGGGTGAGGGGGCCGTGAGACGCCGAGGGGTCACAGAGATACCGGCCTGGGCCCGCCCCACCCAGCCCCACCCACGTCCTGCCATCCTGGGGCCGTGGCTGCTTATTGAGGGCTGCACAGTGCCCACTGGTGAGTGAGGGTGAATGGAATGACATGGACGATTCTCATGGTGGCCACAGATGCTCAGGGCCTGTCACTCCTTCTGTAACTGCTCTGGGTATCTGGTACCAAAGGGGAAACTGAGGTCCAGAGCAGCCAAGCACCCTATGTTGAGAAGACATCAGCACCCCTGAGGGAGCAGAGCTTGGTAGAAGGTTTCTGTACCCCAAGATGGGCCAGCACACATAGCAGACTCTCTCTGTCTCTGTCTCTCTCTGTCTCTGTCTCTCTTTCTCTGTCTCTCTCTCTCACTCTCTTGCTCTCTCTCTCCATGTGGTTGGTGTGGCTGGGACTCAGGGTGGATTTTGGATGATCTCCCTGTCCCTGTAGCTTTCAGAGCCCAGGGTCCCAGGAAGCACCATGTTTGCAGGTCCCTGGACAGTCCAAGAAGAGGCCTTGGCTCTGCTACAGGAACCTGTGAAAAGACCTGGATCAGTGCAGGGTGGGGACCCAAGGGGGGAAGGAGCCCCTAGATTGATCTTTGATTCTGGGACACCCAAACTTATAGTGTCTTATCAGAGTGTTGGGGGCAGAAAGTTCCCTCTGTGTCTTGCCCTCCTGAATTTCTCCCTCTATTCACCTGCTCTCCAGGAGCCCCTGGATGCCCCCACAGGCCAGGGGGAAGCATTTCAGAGGCTGTGGAAGGTCCATGGGAATCCCGACTATGTCTGTCCATGGATGGCACAAGAAACCCAATGGGACTTGGGTTCCTGACATCAGGTGTTGCTGACCTGCCTCTGTTTGCACCCCTCAATCTGTGGTCCCATGCAGGGGGAAGTGACACCTCTGGGTGCAGGGGACTGGGGAAGGGGCTCTGAACTCCTGTTTCAGTCATTCCGTCTTTCTTGAATCATCTCCATCCCCATATCAGGGCACCCACATTACCCAGGCCTGAGCACATGACCACTTCTTTGAGTTGAACTGTATGAGTATGAGGGCCATTGGTCCCATTGAGCCCCAACTTTGTGAGTCCCTTCAACCCTGTAGCTCTGGGACCACGTGGGCGGGTGGCATGGCCTTGTTGTGCTCCATCACTGATTCCTGTCACCATCCTGTCTCTCATCACCCTTCTCTCTCCTCCCTTTCCCACTTGCCCCTCCTCCCCTCTTCTCTCTCCTCCTCCTTTCCCTGTTGTCCTCATTCTTTCCCTCCTTCCTCTCCTCTTCCCTCTCCTCTTTCCCTGTCCTCCCCCTTATCCTCATTGCTCTTTCTCTCTCTCTCTCTCCCCTCCTCCCTTCTCTCCTCTCTACTCCTCCTCCCACCCAGGACCCTGAGGATATGCTTAGCCACTGCCCCTCCATGGCTGGTGATGAATGTCTACATGGACTGATTCTGCCCCTCCCTGCTCCTCAGGGATGTTCGGGGAGGGGGCTGCTGCATCAGTGGAGGCTGTCATCCCAGGCTTTGCTCTCACCAGCCTCTCCCCAAACCGCACCATCAATTACGGCCACTCACAGGCCCGGCAGACCCCCAGCAAGGCGGCCCCTGGATCCTGCGCTTCTCTTTCTGCTCCAACTGGACATTGGCACCTGGCCAAGCTGACAACTGGGCCCATAGCACCCTTCTCCCTTTCCTGCCTGCAGACACCGACACCACCCACCCTGCTGGGCCTTCCCATCCTGTTGACTGCAGCTGGGCAAATGGACCAGTGGGTCCATGAAGTGCCATAACCAGATCTTGGGGCATTCGGGGCTTGTGTTTACAATGAGCTTTTTTTACTAGGCTTGTTCATCAAGCCTGGTGGGTGGGGAGGAAGGGGCAGGGTCCTTCCCCTGTAGGCATGGCCAGGTCAAACTCACCTCCTCCACCTTGATCCAGACCCCTTCCTCCAACCCACAGCTGGGCAGGGCAAAGTGGGGCCTCTACCAGGGTCCTCTCTCCCTCTGCTGCAATTCAGGGGTGTCCAGCCAGGCCCCTACTACAGCCCATCATGGGCCCAGCGATGTCACAGTGACCAAAGATAAAATCACTAGAGCATGTCTCTGTCAGAATTGGTGTGTGTGGTCTTGATAGGGCCGGGGCATTGGTGGAAAATTCTTCTCCATCCCCAGGTGACCCAGCCCCCTGGTCCAGAGTCAGAGTCCTGGGGATCTTCTTGTTTGTCCCCTGAAAGACAGCTTTGCTCAGATGAATGGCTGGCTCCCAGGGAATAAGGCAGGGAGCAGGCACTCTGGGGTGCCCCAGCACCCCTTCTGCCAGGTCACTTGTCCCTGGGCCCTGTGCCTGCACCGCAGTGGACCGACCCTCCCTCTCTCCTGCTTCTCTGCCTCTATTGCCTCTCCCTGGAGACAGACAGCTTTTCTCCTCCCTCCTCCACAGGGGTGGCAGGCTGTGTCCAACCATCCCATGTGGCCCCGTAGCCCAGAGCAGCCAAGACTTGTGTAAATGTTGGTCCCTGGTGCAGTATGACAACTGGTCTCATCCTCAATCTGGGGGAGAAAGCATATGCCCGGCACACACACAAAAACACACACACACAACTCACATATAAGATACACTCACAGTCACACACACATGTGTACACCCCCATTACACCGTCATACATAGGCACACATGTACACATACATACACATCACACATGCACACACATGTGTGCCTAAGACTTGCCCCTGAAGCTCCCCACCCAGGAATCCTGTTTGGGAGATTTTTGTGGTTCCTCAGCGCCTCGAGTCTGCCCTGGCCACTAATCCCCTCCACAGCGCGGGATGTGGGGTGAGGAGACCGCGGAAGGCGTCCAAGATGGAAATTGGATTCAGACGTTCATAGGCATGTTTGGGGGGGCAAGGGCAGCCTCGTGCTGGGGCACAGACGTGAGCCAGATTTTGGGGGCTCACTGTGCCATTCATTTGGCCCTGGGGATGCAGGCCCATGATCTTCCCATCAGTTCTCAGTTGCATGTGACCAGTGACCTTTGTGTTCTTCTGGCTGTGCCCAGAGTCCTGCAGAGCATTTCTTTCCCTCAGAGTAAGTTAGCCCAGTCCAGGCACAGAACAATTTATCCCCTGAGCTTCAGGGATTCCTGGGAGTGAGCTGAAAAGGACCCCAACTGGGGAGGCTCCTAGGGAACAGCCAGTGCGCAGGCTGCTCCACAGTCAGGCTGCCACCTCACCGAGATACTCTCCAATACCCCTACATTCTTACACACACCTGCTCTCGGCATAGAGTCTTCGAATGGTCCGTCCCCATCAGCTTGGACCTCAGACTGTTCACACAGCCTTGTCTTGACCCAGATTGGGCCTCTGTGGAAGATGCGTGATGGCCCCCAAAATCCTTCTCATAGCTGGGTGAGCTCTGAAGGGGCTTGGCAGGGAGGGAAGTGACACTTTCATACCTACTGGCCCACAAAGGCCACATGAGCACCCCTTTCCCCACCACCTGGCACAAATGCAGTGTTACAGGTTTTGGCAGAGAGGGGAATAAGGGAGAGTCAGGGTGAGGGGTACAGGGACACTGACCAGCTGCAGGTTCCCACACACTGGCCAGAGACTTGGCCCACCCCGGGGCCACTGCCCCCTGACAGGGCTGCTGGACCCCAATATTTCTGGGCACTCAGTCCTCCACTGAATTTCCCAGTAGATTTTAAAATGAAGGACCTGATTAGTGGCTGGCAAGGGGCAGTGTCACACGGCCTGTTTACTTTCTATAACATTCGCTGGCCAGGGGCTGCCATGTGAGGTCAGTGCCTGTTACTGATGTCAGATGGCACCAGTGTCCTGGCGTATCTCCTATGTCTCTTTGTGGCTCCCCAGGACCATGCAGGGAAACTGAGTCTTTCCAGTGGGGTCCCTGCCTTCTTGGTCTTCAAGACTTCTTGGTCTCACTGGCCAGGCTGGGGTCCAACTCCATCTTCCCCTCACTGAGTCTTGGACCCCAGGATTTGAGGGAAGCCCAGGGCATGGGGGTGGGGGATGCTGCCCCTTCCCCCGCTGTCTCTCTGTCTGCACCCCCTTCTCTGCTTTCTCTCCCCCTGCCCCTCAGCAGCCAGGGAAGGCACTTGGCTTGGCTCTGGGCTCATTGTTCTCTCTCTCCCCACACAGAGAATCTGCCCCATCTATTGTCCCTGCAGACTTTCCCACACCGCCCGGGGCCTGCGGGTTCACTGGCCCGTAGTGGGGTGCTGGCCCAGCCTCAAGCTCCGAGCCCCAAGACCTGAGAGTAGGCAGAGTAGGCGGCCGCCCAGGTGGCTGGTGGCAGCGCCTCAGAGGTCACGCGCCATGCCTGGGTCCCCCCAAACCCTCTGAAAGCTCTTCTTTCATCAACGTCCAGCCCCCCCGCCCCCCAGGCAGCTCTGGCTCATGGCCAGTGTTCTACACCAAGCCTGGGGAGCCCCCAGTTACCAAGTCAACCCGGCCCAGATGAATGCAGGAGCGCTGCCCCCTGGTGGCGAGCCCCGCTCCTAACGGGCCCTTCTGGGGCAGTGGGGAGCCGTGGTCTGAAGGTCCAGGGCATCTTTAAAGGCATTTCTGGGGGAGTGGACGGTGGCCTGCCAGTTGGCCTGAGGCGATGGGTTTAGCTCTGAGAAAACAGCTGCAGGGGGCCTTTCCTGGTCTTTCCTCTGCTATCAGACTATCAGATCTCCTCTCTCTACCTCTAGACGAATGAATGGAGGAAGCAGAGATGGCAGAGGAGGGGAGTAAGGAACTGTCTGGACTCTGAGGCCTATCCTGAGCCCTATGGGGTAGGGGCACTTTATAGACCCTCAGCCCCTGAGTCCCTTTCTACACCATGAGGGCCTCTGTAGAGGAAGGAACATAGTTGGGGCTTTGATGGACCCCTAAACACTGTCCCCCAGACACGGTGCTATCTAGTTTAGTGGGACTTGGAAGCAGAGGGAAGGGGCAGAGAGGATGCCCTGGAAGCAGTGACCAGGGGGTGTTGGGGGTGTTGGGGCTGTCAGCATGGCTGCCTGGCAGGCTCACAGCCAGGGGGACATCTGCCGAGTTGGGGACTGGCAAGGCTGGTGGGGTGCGGCCCTGAGTAGGAGGGTCGGCGGGACACAGAGATGCCCCCCGCTCTCCCAGGATAGACACCAGCATTGGAATGACATGGGACAGGCACATCCTCTGGTTGCCACTGAGCCAGTGCACCAGGCTGACTTTGTGCTGCCCAACCAGGTCCACCTATGGCCTGTGGCTACCTTTGGAGAATAGGGGTGGGATAGGAAGAGGAGGAAAGAGATGAAGGAGATGCAGATGGAAGTGATATAGGAGATGAAGATGGTAGAGATGGTAGAGTTGCAGATGATGAAGTAGATGGAAATGTTGGTGGAGATGGAGATGGTGGAGATAATAGAGATAATGCAGATAATGGAGAAGAGTCGTGTGGCATGTGCTCGGGTTGAAAACCATGGACTCGGACTGTTCATGTGGGCCCCCATGTGGGTGGACAGGGCCCGGGGCAGCAGAAGGACTCCCTGCCCTGGTGCCCCACCCAACCATCCCTTGCTTTTCTCTCTGCAGGCTCTTCGCCGTCAAGTGTGGTGGCTGCTTGGAGGCAGTGGCACCACGCGAGCTGGTGATGCGCGCACAGCAGAGTGTGTACCACCTGGGCTGCTTCTGCTGCTGTGTGTGCGAACGGCCACTGCGCAAGGGGGATGAGTTCGTGCTCAAGGAGGGGCAGCTGCTGTGCAGGGCTGACTATGAGCGTGAGCGCGAGCTGCTGCGCCTCGCCAGTCCCGCTGCCTCCGACTCCGGTGAGTGTGCTGGAGTGGGGTGAGGGGGTGAGGTGAGGGGATGGGGGACTCAGGGATAGGGAGCCTGGTGCAATATAGAAGACAAGGGTTCAGGGGATACAGGGACACAGGGAATAGGGGGCTCAAGGGACTCTGGGGGTACAGGGCAGCCTCAGCCTTCACACGTACCTCCAGGCCCTCTGCGTGTCCCAACATTGGTGCCAGAAGCAGGAGCATTTTAATTCATCTTATTTGGGGGTATTTGGGGTCCTCCCCAGCAGTGTCAGAGTGCTGGTCCCAGCACGCCTGGGGCTGACTCCCAATCTAAAAACACTAAGAAGATGATCTGGGTGTCTGGAGATGTGTCCTTGGGATGATGGCCCTGCCTTGTCCTCCCATTTTGCCTGCTGCTCTAGGCCCCAAATCTGCCTCCCAGAGCAGCCAGGCCTGGTATTCCCACTGACAGGGAGAATCAGGGCAGTGGTACATGACTCTGAGGTCTTTCTTTCAGGGGTGGGGGTGTTTGTTCTCCACGGATGGGCAAAGATCTCCTTCAAGTATTAACGGTTCCTTCTGCCTGGACCTTTTCCAGGGATTGACCACCGAGGCCCCAATTCACTTGACCTTCTCACTTCACCCACTCACCACAATTTCATTTTTTTTTTATTATTTTGGAGCCACACCAGGCAGTGATCAGGGGTTACTTCTGGCTCTGTGCTCAGAAATTATACCTGGTAGGCTCACAAAATCTTATGGGATGCTGGGGACAGAACCAGGGTTGCTACTTGCAAGGTAAGCACTCTCCACTCTGCTCTGGCCCCTCCACTGTGTTGTTTCTGTTTATTTGTTTGTTATGGACAACAGAGAAGAGTGGCCAGGCCTCGCCCCCATCCATGGTGGACTCAGTTAGTGACCCTGTACCCTGCAGCACTGGCTGGTGTCGGTTGTTCATGTTCTCAATCTGCAGCTTTCTGCCTCTGCCTGCCTCCCACATTCATTTCATGGCCTGAAGTTGGTCACACGCTGCACTGAGACCTGGAGCTTCCTGGCTGACCCCAGCACCGAGGAATAGTATGACTTCCTTGGGGCTCAACTCAGCTCACGGACCAGAGAACAAAATGGGAATTGCTCGGAGCCTGAGCAAAGCATAGCAGTTCTGGGCCATGTCATCGACCGCCTCTGTCTGCTCTGTTGGCCAGTCTGTGTTTCATACATCGTTCGTTGGCCCTGTGAATTGTCAATGTCCTCATGACCCTGTCCCAGCTCATGTGTGTTGCGGTGCTAGGACTGACCCACCTGACTTGGGCCCTGAGTTCCTTGCTTCTCCCAGCATATTTATTTTTCTTTTCTGCAATGGTCGGAGCAGCCTGGACATGGAACCCTGGAATTGGGCTACGCCAGAATAAATGCTTAATTCTCCCAATTATCGAGTCTGGACACTCAATCCCAATGACACTCTGTTGTTATTAAAAGTTGGGCAGTTTAAGTCTTTTGGTGGGAAATGACCCTCTAGGGAAGATGCTCCCTTCCTGTGGGCTGTAACTAAACTCATGTTTAAGATATTTGGTGGGGGCCCAGGAGATAGCATGGAGGTAAGGCGTTTGCCTTTCATGCAAAAGGTCATCAGTTCGAATCCCGGTGCCCCATATGGTCCCCCGTGCCTGCCAGGAGCAATTTCTGAGCATGGAGCCAGGAGTAACCCCTGAGCACTGCCGGGTGTGGCCCAAAAACCACACAAAAAAAAATTAAAAAAAAAAAGATATTTGGTGGATATAGATTGTAAAAGAAACCCGCCTTTTCAAGGGAGCACTGTCCTCAAGTGTGAAACAGTTAGGTTTTTGGTTGGGGCCACACCCAGCAATGCTCAGGGGTTTCTTCTAGCTCTGCACTCAGGAATCAATCCTGGCAGTCTCATGGGGACCAAATGGGATGCTGAGGATCAAACCTAGATTGGTCGTGTGCAAGGCAAATGCCCTTCCCTCTGTGCTATTGCTCTGGCTGCTAAAATGCAGGTTTGAAGAGGTGAGGGACCCTTCCTTCCTCCTTGTGTGGGGCTACCGTGAATTGATCAGCTCATTGTTACTTTATTTTTTATTTTATTTATTTAATTGGGGGGGGTTTGGGGCCACACCTGGCAGTGCTCAAGGGTTACTCCTGGCTATCTGCTCAGAAATAGCTCCTGGCAGGCACAGGGGACCATATGGGATGCCGGGATTCAAACCAAACACCTTAGGTTCTGGGTTGGCTGCTTGCAAGGCAAAAGCCGCTGTGCTATCTCTCCAGCCCCTATTTTTTTTTTTTGCCACACCCAGGTGATGCGCAGATGTCACTTCTGGCTATGTGCTTAAAAATCTCTCCTGGCTAGGGGGTCCATATGGGATGTCAGGGATCGAACCAGGTTCATCCTGGATCTGCTGTGCACAAGGCAAACATCTTACTTGATCAGCTCACTGTTTTATTTGAGCCAAAATACCTGGTGGTATTCAGGAATTACTCCTAGATCTTCACTCAGCAATCACTCCTGGTGGCGTTTGGTGGACCCTATGGGTGTCAGGGATTGAACTCAGCTCTTCCACGTGCAAGGCAAGCACCCTCCCCACTGTCCTATTGCTCAGGCCTTGGATTAATTTATTTTCACAGGGGAGGATGGAATCAAAGTTCTTCTTGCTAAGGCTCCGTTCTAAGAACCACAAGTCACACTCAGTGCCAGGGCCCCCACCCCGCCCACCCCATGCCACCAATCTTGAGCCACAAACTTTCCTATCAGATGAGCCTCATGCTCACTTTGGGGTTCCCTGGCAGTGCACCAAGCTCTGGGTAGGACTCCCCATCTGGGGTACCCCTTACAGAATCTTC
>PVKC010053359.1:0-10047 GCA_004027635.1 Crocidura indochinensis
TAAGTACAACAGTAAAAGCAGTTGCCTTCCTGGCTCTGGCCCTGGCCCTTGTTTGAATCTCTGACACTATTTATAGTCCCCCAAGTACTGCCAAGGATCTGTAGTGAGCGCAGAGCTAGGAATGAGCCCTGAACATATAGCAGGGTGTGGCCTAATTGCCCACCAAAATCAACCAGAATGTCTCATCAAAATAGAAAGTAAGAAGGAGGGAACATATGTGTGTGTTTGGGGGGTGGGGTACAACCTACTCTGGGAGGGGTCTCAAGCTTCAAAGTAAGAATTTCATGCACAAAATCCTCTATTCCTCATTTTGCCAAAAAAATCACTCTGCTCACTAAAAAATAAAACCAACGTGAATCTTACCTTTTATCCTCCCTTCCTCCATACCAGTTCCCAAGAAAATCTGAACCAAGAAAATACAGTGGAAACCCCAATTCTGGGTTTTTTGTTGAGAGGTCTGGGGCCATACTTGGCAGTGCTCAGATATCATTCCTGGCTTGTTGCTTGGGAATAACTCCTAGACAGGGCTATGGGCCATATGCTGGGAATCAAACCCAAGTCTGTCTGCCCTCTCTTCGCCATGAAAAAAAAAAAAAAAACCTCTTATTTTTAACCACATTTGCTTGAGAATGCTTTCTGGGTCATTTCTTTCTGAGTGAAAGAAGTAACTTTGTTAAGTCTAAAACAAAGGTAAGTTAACTGATTTATAAAACTTAAGTATTGCTCCATTTTTACATAAATGCTGTTTTAAAATGCTATATATTCTGCTTTCCAAAACTAAAATAAAAGTTTTTCCTATGTAAATTATCTTGTAACAATAACAATGTGTGGGTTGTAAAAGAAAAATATCTGGGGACTGAAGAAAAATACAGGAGGTACAGTGCTTGTCTTGCATGTGGCCAAAATACCACTCCAGTTTCTCCAAAATTTTAATGGCAGGGACTGGAGAGATAGCATGGAGGTAGGATATTTGCCTTGCAAGTAGAAGGATAGTGGTTTGAATCCCAGTATCCCATAAGGTCCCCTGAGCCTACCAGGAACCATTTCTGTGTATAGAGCCAGGAGTAACCCTGAGATCTGCCGGTGTGACCCAAACACCAAAAAAAAAATAAATAAAATAAAATAAATTGCAGGCTGGAAATGCAGCTCAATGTTAAAACACAGGGCTTGCAGGCAAGAAACCCTGGGACTTAATCCCAGCACCATGAAATATTTTTTCCAAATCCAAGCCACATTTTTGGGATTAGCTGTATCTTAGGGGGTCTAAGTCCTTCACGAGGGGTGAAGGGATGAGCCTCCACAGAGATTACTTTGCAGCCTTAAGAGCGGTGCTGGTAAGTGAAAAGGTTTTTTAAATTTGCTGTGAAACTGCGATATCTAGTTCTGCCATTACAGACCAGAGAGACACATTCATTGAACATTGCTGGAACCTTGGAATACCAATCTCAAAAGAAGAGCTATTTTAAAGCCAATAACAAGTACTTAGGAAACATGAGTAAAATGAGCTTTAGAGACAAGAAAACGATGAGGAGGCAATTACTGCGTCCTATGTAGCAGAAATGGTAATGCCAGTACTGAAAATGCTTTCTGTGTGGCGGGAGGTGAAGAGCAGCAAGGCTGAATCCCTAGAGGAGGGCACACAGGCTAAGTTACCCCAATGACTACACCCCCCACATTCACACTGATCCCCTAGCACTATGTCTGCCCAGGACTTCTTGACCTGCCTGGTGGAAATCTACCCACTGCTAGGTGCTTTCTGGTGCGCTGGCCAGGATTTTTAAGGTGCCACTGTGCCTCAAACCTCCAACCACACAACCACCCCAGTCTAGCCTGAAAGAGCTCACTGGGCTCTACAGATGCATTTTTCTGCTCTTTGCTACTGAATTAATAAACCAACTTGTTCTGGGAAAGGAAAAAAAAAGCAGCAGCTCTCAAAGCACTCTTCTCAGAGATGCACCAGAGACAGAGAAGATGCAACAAAGCAGGAGGTAGAACATCTGTGCATTGTCGGACTGGAGGATGAGGGACATAACACAACCAATAAACGAAGGAGGGACACACACAACCAATGAACTGCTTTTGACTCTTGATGCCAAATCCTAGGATAACTGATGCATTCTCAGAAAAAAAAACTTAAGAGTATTCACTTTATAAGTACCTTTATGTGACTTTATGATTTGATCATCTCCAGCATAAAACCTATGCTTCAAGGCTACATTCTAGCACCACTGATAATCACCATTTATTATTTTAGGGAGTAGTTTAGTAGTGATTGCTACCACGTCTAAGTGCTTTGTTCCTGACACTGTGAGAAGTCGTTTTACATACTGGTTAAACTTCTCCATCAATCTTTGAAGGAATTACTATTAGTCAAACTCAGAGATGAAGGATATATTGGGAGAGGGTAGAAAGACTCTGGCACAGGATTGCAAAGGAGTAGGTGGAAGCCCAGAAGCCCAGCCAGGCTCCATCAGAACCCCAGTACTTCTGGTCTGGTCTTTACACCCATTATGCTCCAATCTCCTGCCTCAAATTTAGGGTTGCTGGTTATACCTCAATGATCCCCTGGACTCACAGTGTAGAATTTAAGAAGATAAGAAGCAGACACTTACTAGAAATTAAAATGTTGGGTTGAAGAGGAGAGTACATGGATAAGGCACTCCCTTATATGTGGCTGACCTGGATCCGAGCCCTGTCGGAAACAAGGTCTGAGCACAGCAAGGTGTGGCCCAAATACCAAGAAAATCAAAATGCTTTCAATTCAAGAATGAGAACATTCTCTTTTAGACTGGCACATATGATTTTCCTTATTCCTGTATTCATGGTTTGATATTTTCACATTCCTTTCTAGGGTTCTAACAAATAGTATTTATACTCAAAAAGGTCTTTAAAGGTCAAAGGCTTTTCTGCCTTTCTATGAGGAGAGACAGTGCAAGCGGAAGGCATTCAGGGGCCACAAGGTATGGTCCCCAATCCCCACCCCCAAGTCAAAATCATCCTTCCCTGAATAAATATTGAAGATTTCATTATTGGACACAGCAAATATGTGTGCTGATCACACCCCACACTTGGTTGTATAGAGATGCTTTCTTTCTAGGGAGATGGACACCTACCATGTGCCTCCTCCACTGAAGAGTGATGATCACATGTGTTGGGGGACACACCAAAGATGCTAAACAGCCACTTAGTTTTGTCTAGTAGTTTAACTTAGGTTTAGTTTACGTTTAGGTTTGGTTTGGTTTGGTTTGGTTTAGTTTATTTTACTAAGGCACTGTTTAAGGCAGAGGATGGGTGGTGAGATAGGGAAGGAGGAACATTTGTTGGAGCAAAGAAGCTTTTGCTCCGCTGAATGGCATTCAGAACTGCTGGCTCAGGAGAGAAAAGCCTTCTAAATTCTCTGCAGGCCAAGCACCCCCTCTTTCTGCCACCAGCAGGGAGCATGTGAGTATAGCATTTCCCTCATCTGTCCCCTTATTGACAATGACAGAGACAAAGGGCCCTGTATGCCCCAAGGAAATGGTGTGATTAAACCAAGGCCTCTTTGAATTTGTACATAAACTATGGGTGATTATGGACAAAACGAAAATAGTCACCTTTCTTGAACTTATGTATAGGAAGCTTCTTAAGTTGATCTTTACGTAATCTGTTTCTTCTAGCTCTGTGTCTGTCCTGAACAAATTTTGTGATCTAAAAAAAAAAAAATTAGAGATTAAACACAAATACAAAATGGTCATTAAAATTATGTCTTTGAAGTTTCTGCAGAAAAGGTATAAGTCAAAGCAAACGTAAATGCAGCGGTGTTCATTAATTAAAGCATTAAATTATATCGATGATTAAGTTATCCCTTAAGTGAGCCTTTTTTTTTTTTTTTGGTTTTTGGGCCACACCCAGGGACGCTCAGGGGTTACTCCTGGCTATGCGCTCAGAAGTCGCCCTTGGCCTGGGGGACCATATGGGGCACGGGGGATTGAACCGCGGTCCGTCCAAGGTTAGCGCGGTAAGGCAGGCACCTTACCTCCAGCGCCACCGCCCGGCCCCCTTAAGTGAGCCTTTGACCTTTTATTCATTGACCTAAGTTTTCTTCAACTGACTCTCAGGAACAATATAAATGATAGCTATCTATCTTCAAAAATACATATGGTAGGGGGCCGGGTGGTGGCACTGGAGGTAAGGTGCCTGCCTTGCCTGTGCTAGCCTTGGACGGACCACGGTTCGATCCCCCGGCTCCCATATGGTCCCCAAGCCAGGAGCGACTTCTGAGTGCATAGTCAGGAGTAACCCCTGAGCATCACCGGGTGTGGCCCAAAAACCATAAAAAAAAAAAAAATACATATGGTAGTTCACAGACCTGAGCCCACTTGGTCAAGAGCTAGAGGGCAAAATTCCTAGACACTAGTTTAACTTCTGTTTTTTGTTTGTTTGTTTGTTTGGTTGGTTTTGGTTTTGGGGCCACACCCAGTGACGCTCAGGGGCTCAGGGGATACTCCTGGCTATGCAGCTCAGAAGTCACTCCTGGCTTGGGAAACCATATGGGAAACTGGGGGATCGAACTGCAGTCCGTCCTAGGCTAGCGCAGGCAAGGCAGGCACCTTACCTCCAGCACCACCGCCTGGCCCCATAGTTTAACTTCTCAGACATGCAGTTGGGAGATGTATTCTGAACTTCAGAAGCAAACGGACAGAATTGATACAGAACATCTGTATTTCAAAAGTGCATTGATGTGGGAAAAAATCTAAAAAAAATGTTGTAACTATAATTATGACAAATGTAAGAATGAAAGAAAGCAGGTCAGGGTCAGGACAAAATGCCAAGGCACTATACCAGTAATTATAAAAACAAAAACAAAAAAAAACGGACTACTTCAAAGTTAAGGGCTTCAGTCCTCAAAAGACATAGAAAAAGCAAATCATTGGCTTGGAAAAGCTTGTATATGCTTGCGAAAGCAGTTAGTGATGGGTCTGCATCGAGAACAGACAAAGAACTCAAAACAGGGTATGAAGAAAACAAGTAACCCCATTAAAAAAAAGGGGTGGCAAGATATTTTAATAAATACTTCATGAAGAGGTGAATATTCTTAGTCAATAAAAAATGAAAATTCAAACTACTTTAGGCCTATTTGAATAATGAAACCTAAATTATTAATGATAGAAAACATCATTAATTTGACACTTGACACACAGCTGGTCAGATATTAAAATTGGTTTCTTACATTTTAAACATTTACCATAAAACTGAAACATCCCGCTCTTCCTCCTTTCTCCTCTCAACAACCAGAAGTTTATATTGATGTAGTAACTAACCTCAGTTGTCATATTGATTTTATGGGCAAGAGCCCACAATAAAAAAAACAACAACAACAAAAAAAAAACTGCATAACATCCAACAGGGAAACAGAAACAGAACTGGTACAACTGGGCAATCAAAAGTGAGTAATTAGTATTTCCAGTGATATATAAATCTGTTATTTTGAAAAAAGTAGGTGGATGCATATACTTATGATTCCATTTACATAAAGTTGTAGAAAATGCAAAGTAACCTAGACTGCCCCAGAGTAGATCTATGGTTGTCTGGGAGAACAGGGGAGATGTAAGGAGAGTGGAAGGAAGAGTCAAAGGCAGACATCACCAGCCAGGTTGTGTGAGGCAGCCTCAGGGTTCACTGCTCTCTCTCCTTCTCCTGACTCCGGATGATGATGGCTCCAACACATGCAAGTGTAGATACATGGATCAAAGTCTACACTTTACTCTTGCATAATTTATTGTGAATTATTGTTACCTCAATAATTTTCCTCTAGATTAATAATGACTATTGGAAGAAAACAATATAACTTTTTTTTTAACCGAGGTAATAAGTAAAAACAGAGTATTGCAAAAAAGCGTAGAGAGGGCCAAAAAGCTAAACTCAAAATGCTAAACACATGATTTGCATGGCGGTCTGGGATCACTCCTAGGTGTCACATGGTCTCTAAGTACTACAGCTGGGTATGCACCAACAATAGTATGGGGAGAAGTAATATAAAAGTAAAACAAAAGAAATTAGTCCAGATTTATGTCTAACCTCAATAAATACAAATGGGGTAGATTTACCACCTTTTGATAAAGTATCTGTTGGAACCAGAGAGACAGTATAGCAGGCAGGGTGCTTTCTTGCACATAACTGACCTGTATTCAATAACTGGTACCCCATATGGTCCCTCAAATCTGTCCAGAGTGATTCCTGAGTGCAGAGCCAGGAGTAACACTTGAGCACTGCCAAGTGTAGCCCAAACTTAAACCAAAACCAAAAAAAAAAAAAAAAAATCTAGTGGGACTAGATTATAGGAGTACAGTACAGCACAATATTTAATACTGGCGTATTAAATAGTACTATTTAATAGCTACTATTGCATGCAGCTGACTCCAGTTTGATCTCTTGTACCACATATAGTCTCCTATATACATATACATATACATATACATATACATATATATATATATATATACACATACAGTCTCACAAAGTTGGGAGTACTATTTCTCTGGCCCCTGATCACATATTTTTGACACAGATTTAATTTTGCTTTTCTCAGAATTAGTTATATAGACTCATGACATATGTGCTCCTGTGAAAGGTTTTGCTCCCTCAATACAGTGCGCTTTTAAGAGTAATTCACATAAAAACAACAGCAACAACAAAGAGTAATTCATAAAATTCTAAAAAACTCTTTAAAGCTCTTTTACCTACCATGAAAATTACTATCAGGATGAGACAGATGCCAACTATGATAAGGAATGGGATCAGGTAGTATTCCAGTGGAAGACTGAATTCTGGAAGTAGGGTAATGTGGCCCCTGAAACGAAATAAAAATAAATTACCGGGGCCCGGGAGATAGCATGGAGGTAAGGCGTTTGCCTTTCATGCAAAAGGTCATCGGTTCGAATCCCGGTGCCCCATATGGTCCCCCGTGCCTGCCAGGAGCAATTTCTGAGCATGGAGTTAGGAGTAACCCCTGAGCACTGCCGGGTGTGACCCAAAAACCAAAAATAAATAAATAAATAAATAAATTACCATAAGTAAAGAGTTGCCACATCATGACATTAATTTAAAAATAAAGATATTTTTAAAAGGCACTTGGCATTACAATGCAATCTCCACTTTGTTTAAAGCAGACAACACCCTAAAATACATATTAAGGCATACAGAATTCTTACAGATGAGGAAATGAAGTAAAGGAAAGTATTAATTAGTCTTAGAACCACATGAAGGTGAATGACAAATAATTTCACATAACAACTTAAAGCCACAAGAGCCAAATTCCCTTCCCAAACTTAATGAAGATATTCTGTGTTTATAGCATGTAGGGTACATTTAAATATCAAAAATCTACAGAGAAAGGGCCAGAGTGATAACAGAGGGCAAGACGCTTACCTTGCAAGCGGCCGACCCATGTTTAATACCTAGCATCTCATATGGTCCCCTGAGTTCTGCCAGGAGTAATCACTGAGCACAGAGCCAGGAATAACCCCTGATAACTGCCTGGGTGTGGCCCGAAAACAAGCAAACAAAAACATCTACAGGGAAAAATAGGAGAAAGTGAACAGAAAATCTTTCCTTTCCAAGCACGTCCAGACCCACAGATTCTTGGATGAAACCCAGAACAGAGCTGGGCAGCATTAGAAAGTCAGTGGGAGGCATGCACCAAAGCCCTGGATTTTACTAGCTTCTAGAAAATGCTGACTCACTCCCTTAACTCTCAGTGTTCAGTCCCTTCCTGCCCTTTTTCTTTTTTGGGGGGGATGGAGGGGAGAGGATTCCTGTTCCAGGCAGGAGCAATGTGCTAATCAATGTTTATTATTATTATTATTATTATTATTATTATACATTTTTATTTAAGCACCATGATTACAAGCTTGTTTGTAGTTGGATTTCAGTCATAAACAGAATAACCCCCCTTCACCAGTACAACATTCTCACCACCAATATCGCCTCCTCCCCACCCCATTATTTTCTTTCTTTTTTTTAAACATGGAACGCTTCACGAATTTGCGTGTCATCCTTGGGGAGGGGCCTTGCTAATCTTCTCTGTATCATTCCAGCTTTAGTATATGTGCTGCCGAATGAGCATTGTGCCTAAGTTTGCTTTAGTCTATGTCCCACAGTGCTGAGATGAGAATTTTTATTCCAAATTTCCAAAAACTGAAAGCAGGGGACCAGAGCAATAGCACAGTGGGTAGGGTGTTTACCTTGCATGTGGCCAAACCAGATTGGGGCATCCCATATGGTCCCCCAAGTATGCCAGGATTGATTTCTGAGTGCAGAGCCAGAAATAACCTTTAAGAGCAGCTGGGTATGGCCTCAAAGCAAACAAACAAACAGAAAAATGGAAAGGAAACATGCCCTCATTGTAAAAGTGTGTCACTCGGGCCAGGTGGATGGTTCAAAGCACTACAACAGGTTCAGTTCCCAGCACCACACCACTGGAAGTGATCCCTGTCAACCTACTTGCTTAACATGTAATTTTAGGTGTTGTATTTCTCTCTTCAGTTTTCAGCAATGTGAATGAATACCTTGATCTCTTGGACATGAATATTTCTTCAACATATGATCATATACAGAGGTAACAGTATAATACAGCACATTAAAATCAGAATGAAAGCAAGAAATGTTTTTAAGGTCAATGTTCATTCTAAGCATCATTTCAAGCAATGCTACATAATTCTGTTCTACTTTAAAGGATGTTAAAACTAAGTTTTTAACATCTGTTGCTTACCCTTTTTCATATGTGAATTCCTCTTTCAGTGAATTTGCTGAAGATTCGCCAATAAAAACGGACGGAATGCGAATTTTCTTTAGCACATCAACTATATAAATAAAATAAAATTAATAAAATTATTCTTAAAATCTCATTCTTAGTGTAGAAACAACTTAACCTTCCCCTTAACAGCAAATGCAATCTGAACATATTCCAACAGCGGGTTTATCACTAGCCATTATAAAAACTAGCATTCTGGGAGCCGGAAGGTGGCACAGGAGGTAAGGTGCCTGCTGCCTTGCCTGCGCTAGCCTAGGACGGACCACGGTTCGATCCCCCGGTTCCCATATGGTCCCCCGTGCCTGCCAGGAGCGACTTCTGAGTGCATAGCCAGGAGTAACCCCTGAGCATCACTGGGTGTGGTCCAAAAACCAAAAAAAAAAAAAAAAAAAACTAGCATTCTCTCTATAAATATGCATTGCCATATATCTTGATACAGCTATGACATAAACAGATAATTCTGATTTCTAACATCTCCACTTGACAAATCCTCTGTAAACATAATTAACTCTTAAGAAAAGAAAATTGGAGGAAGAAAATATGTCTTTCCTATTAATTTTTAAAATGATAAAGAATAAAAAAGCCTTTTTTACATACCCATTTCCAGGAGTGATCAAAGAATGCAAGGAAGACCAGTTTACAATGGCTTGAAGATACATACACACATGTATCTATTTTTTTATTTTATTAATTTAAAATAATTTCAAAATCATAAACATGTATGCAGTTAGGCCTCAGTCATAAAAAGATAAGCCCCTTTTACCTATGTAACATTCCCACCACCCCATCTCCCCCTCCCCCACCCCACCTGTATACAAGACAGATATTGTACTTCCCTCACCATTATCATAATTATGATAGTTATTAGTGTACTTATTTCTCTAACTGTACTCACCACCCTTATGGTAAAGCTTCATATCATGAGCCAGTCCTTTAGCCCTCATCTATAAACCTATCTAATCTTTCCAGAGCACAGAGGTGAGCACAGATACGGAATAGGTAAACTAGGTAAATTTCTACTTCCTCCTAAGCCTGCAGTTATGAGTGAAGTTCTGTGTTTGGACTGGTCTTAAGAAATCTGACTCAGGGGGCCCGGGAGATAGCATGGAGGTAAGGCATTTGCCTTTCATGCAAAAGGTCATCGGTTCGAATCCCAGTGCCCCATATGGTCCCCCATGCCTGCCGGGAGCAATTTCTGAGCATGGAGCCAGGAGTAACCCCTGAGCACTGCCGGGTGTGACCCAAAAACCAAAAAA
>PVKC010053360.1:0-10151 GCA_004027635.1 Crocidura indochinensis
GTTTCTTTATCAATTCTAGATGCTCCAAGACACTTTCTCACTGCCCATCCCACCTACTCCACCCCCATATTTGGGGAGAGAGGTACCTGGCCCAAGAGAAGAGTGGCATCTTTCTCTTCCTACCAGGAGACTTTGGGAAATGAATCAATGAGTACACTTGCAGGCAGATCTGCTCAGCTGACTTCAACACAATCTACATAGGGGCACTGATGGTCTCCCCAAAAGACCCTTTCAGAATCCAAACCCTACTTTTCAAGTCACCCCCAGAGAGATGACCAGACATTAGCCAAGGTCACCATGTGGGCTCAGAGCCATTGCTCATCCCTGTGTCCTCTTCCCTATAGAACAACTGTGGAGCGTACCAAGAATGCACATTCCTCACTCACCTGGACACACTCTAGTTGTGTGGTCTATGTCCTGGCACTAAAGGACCAACCAGAGGTGTCAGAGTGATAATAATGATAAGTGATAAGCAGGTATAAGACTTTGCTTTCCCCAACATCCCATATAGTCCCTTGAGCCCTGTCAGATGTGATCCCTGAACACAGATCCAGAAGTAAGCCCTGAGCACAATCAAGTGTGCCCCTCCCCCAGTAAATTAAAACCAACCCATATTGTTCTTTATAATACAGGCCCTCACAAGATCATGGTTCCCTAGAAGACTTGGCCAACCCTCACCAGGGATGGGGGGTTTAGGAAATACATATACCCTTATATATTTAGGAAATATATATAGGATGCATGATACACACACATATATGATATATGTACATATATCATGCACATATGCCCAATCTAGTCTTCATGCTGAACTGGGCCTTGGAGTTCTAACACTGGAGCTGAAATATCTAAGACTCGAGGCCTGAAGATATGGCCCTTCAAATAGCTGGGATAAGACTAGCCACTGTAGGAGTAGTTAGAGAATCTTCGAGAGTGATTAGGAAGTCTTGGGAAGACACCTTTCCCTTCAGGAGTGCCACAATCCAGGGGTCAGTACCATCCATTTACAGAGTTGATATGATAAATATGATCATGTAAGAGGATGGAGAGTCTCAGAGCATTCATACACAACACTTTCTATGGAAAGTCTCAAAAATGACTTGATGGCAAACATGAAGAGCTTCATTATTTCATCATAGCTTTGTCAACCAAGAAGGTTCAAAGAAAAGAGCCAAACTTCTCTAACAGGAGAAGCAAGCCCCAAGCCCCACCACCCTGCCTGGCCCCATTCCGTATAGCCCCTCCTCACCTTCCCAACGCCTTCATCCTGGGGTGCACCTCCAACAACATCAGTGGTGGATGGGTGAGAGAAGTGGCCAGCAGTCACTGCATAACCTACAAAAGATTAAGCAGAGATCAAAGCAAGAGATTGAGAAAAATATAGTATGAAAATAATCCACCAGAGGAAAACTCTAATGGCACACCGCTCCTCTGGACAGTTCCCATCTGGTTATTCTTGGAACATCAATTACATGGTTTTATAACTGATGTGGTCTTCTCATGCTGAAAAGGTCCATAAATCACAAAGGACACCATGAGAAAATAGGATAGGAAAGAATGTTTTCTGAGTGTCTTCTGTGTGATAGGTGCTAAATAATCTTTTCTTTTGCATTCTGAGGTATAACTGTCATTCAGTACATACATCTAAAGTGTGTACATGTGTAGGAATCTGTCCACCACCAGCCAGAGTAAACAGAGCAAAAGAGCCAAAATCCCAGGAGGGTCCCTCATCTTTTCCCTACCAGAGGCCGCTGTACTGATTTCTACCTGTAAATATTAGACTTGTCTGTTCTAGAACTTATCCAATATAACATCTGTGGTGTTCATGTTGTTGAGCATAGTGATTTGTTTCCTTTCATTGTTGAGTGATTTCCATTGAATAAATACATCATAAACCTTATTTTTCTCCTGTTGCTGGGCATTTGGATTGTTTTCACTTTGGGTGAAAACAATGAATGAATGAAACTATAATAAACATTCATTGAATGCTACCATCCCAACTTCACAATTCCATGAGGAAAAGTATGGCAGTTTTTTCCATTTGGTTAGACATGTGAAACTGAGACTAGGAGGGTTGGACCACATGCCTCAGATCCCAGAACAAGATTCGAATCTATCCTGCGTCTTTAAAGCACCAGATATTATTAAACTTTATGCTCTGTCCCTTCCTAAGAGAAGCTGGAAAGAAGCAGACCATGGACAGTGGACAGATGGAGGTTGAATGGATTAAATGAGGAACCTAGAAGCTCTATACATGCAGCCATTAGTCCCCAAACTTTGTTTTCACCCTCGGATCCTAATGATGGCTCCGCATTTTGATCAATTCTCAATTACCACGTGGCATAGTTTTCCCTCAGACTGAGGTTCTCATGACACAGGAGTGAACCTGAAGTGACCTCTGTAACCCCTCCAGCACACACGAGCCTCTTGTCTTTGGTTTTGGTTTTGTTTTCATTTATTTTGCAGTACCAGGGATTGAACTCAGGTCTCATAGATGCAAGGCAGGTGCTTTGCCACTGAGCCATAACTTATGCCCCTCAGGTCTTTGTTTGTATACAGAGAATTCAAGGATGGTGAGACTTAAAGGAGAAACCAAAGTCCCAGTTTCACAGACTTGCACTGCCTTATCATTAGTCTCTTATCTATGAAACAAGACTGAGTCTTTATACACCAGGCCTTGGAACAAACCCTGGAATTTTTTGGGGGGAGGGGGCACACCCAGCAGCGCTCAGGGGTTTCTCCTCGATTTGCACTCAGAAATTGCTCCCTGCAGGCTCAGGGGGACCAAATAGGATGCCGGGAATCGAACCCAGGTTCATCCTGGATCATCTGTGTGCAAGGCAAGTACCCTACCTCTATGCTATCTCTCTAGCTCAAAGGTCTGGAATTTTAAATATATTCCTCACTTCTAAGGAGCTCACAGCCCTGAGCAGTGTCTAGATCTCTGCTTGGCAACTTGTAAACCATGTGACTTTGGCCAGTGATATCATGTCTTTTCTTTTTTTTTTTTTTTTGACTTATTTTAAACTTTATTTGAACATTGTGCTTTACAAAGTTGTTGATAGTACAGTTGTTTTAAGCAATCCATATTCTAACACCAATTCTACCTGCAATGTTAACTTCCTTCCATCATTATCCCTAATTTCCCAATCCCTCTCCACAAGTCTGCACCCTTGCACAGGGGCCAGATATCATGTCTTTTCATCTCAGTTTTCTTTACCTATGAAACAAGGGAGCTAATAATAATAAGAGCTACCTCTAAACATTTTTAGGAGTTAAAAAGGAATTGAAGTAAAGTACCACCCTTGGACACAGAATAACAATGAGAATGTCTGTATATTTGGGCAAAGCATCTACAATTAAAAGGGGAAAGGAAATCAATGGGGCCCTAGAGTCTCTATTCTCAGCTCCCAAATTAAGTTATATGTAATGAGTAGGAAAGAGAAGTGCATTCTCATCATTAGGTCTCCCTATAATGAACTTTCTATTGAGTCCAGAAGGATGGTGTTTAGGGCAGAAATTAAAGAAGAGAGCCATGTAAAATTGCCATGTGTATGAACAAAAGCAACCTATTTCTGTGCTTAAATAGGCATGCTTTTGACCCTACATCTTTCTTGCCTGGCGGCTACAAATTTAAACGGTGTCCTATCTTCTTTTGAGGAGATGAAAAAGATTGAGAAAATAAGAAAAGAAAATTCTGAGCCTTTAATTAAACCTCGGCACGGGTTGCCACCAGTCACAGTAATTTCTGGTTCTTATTATTTCAATTTGTGACCAGTTTTGTGCAACAGAAGTAGAGACCTTCTCCATATGGAATGCCAAGACAAACCAGGACAATTTACCTATGATCATCTGAACTTGAACAGTTGATAAGATAAGACATAAAAATATTTGCTTCCCTAAAGTTCAACTGTCAGCTTGGGGGTGGGGTGGGTTCTACCAAGCAGTGTTCAGAAGGTCCCCGAACCAAGGATGGGGTGCTACTCAGACTGACCACCACAACCACACATGATGATGCTTTGTGGTACCTAGGATTGAACCAAGATCCCGGACATATACCTTTACCACTTATGCTTTCTCCCTATCCCCTCAACTGGCTTTGTGCTAAAGTTCCAACATTTTAATTCTGCCTTCTCCTGTCCTCCCCCGTCCCTACATCAGGGGTGTGTGTGTAGTGTAGTGTAGTGTAGAGAAAGGAGGTTCAACGTTGGGGAGGGGAGGTCCTGAATAAAAATATAACCAATTACAACAGTTAGATGTAAAAATATACTGCTCCTTCCCCCAATGACACAACTCTATAAGTCTGGTGCCTTCACTTTCATCTGTATTTTGTGTGTTATCCCCCTCAGTTACTCACCCAGGTACGTGTACCGCCGGTTCATGATGGCATCATCATTCAGTTTGAAGTAAGTGTTGTCTGTTAGGTTCAGCACTTTGACAGTCCCAGCCCAATAAAAAGATCCTGGGGCCCCCATCACTACCAGCTCCTGAGGGAGAGAGAGCACAAGTTAGTGGGAAAGGATGCGCAAGAGGGTAGCAGGATGCAGGCACATCACAACCAAGAACTGGGGAGGAAATATTCCTTTGCCCAGCACTTTCTTCAGCAAAGCCATAAAAAGCCACTATTTCCTTGGACCCACTTGGACACTATTTTCATGATGGAATCAGGGTACTGATAAAACACTGGATTTTTGTCCTATCCACCTATAGGTAATACCTCTCGATTCAATGGACTCAATAATTAAGTAAGGAAATGGCTGAAATCTGGCAACTGAAATCACAGAATTCTAGCCATCAATTCACATGCATGGACACCAGCAGCTCACCCAACACAGCCTATATCCAGCCATCCAACACCCCACCCAGCAGATAGAGCAAAAGGAGGAAACTTTGCACTCAGCTTAGAGAAATCTTGCACTGTTTGATCAATCCCTACTCAGAGCTCTGTCCACTGAGTGTTTCTAAAACCTGGTTTTCTGGTCTCTCTGATCCACTGCCAAGTCAGAAGAGATAGAGAGTTCAAAGAGCCATGAAGGAAAACACACACATATAACCTCAAGGGAACAGAGAGAATGATGCATAAAGCTATGCTAGCAGGGGTCAGAACAAGAGAGGGGACTGGACCCATGCCTTATGTGCAGGAATCTTGGGTTCAAGTCCTGCTATTAGTTGGTGTTCCAAGCATGTACCATAAGGAGCAAACATCAAGCTAAAGGTTACCCTGAGCACTACTGGACATGGCTTACAAACAAAAATCAAGCCAGGACCAAAGAGAGTTATCGTCAGCACTTTAAATTAGGGGAGAATGATGGTTACACATCGTGAACAGGTCCAAGTATGCCCAAAGGTGCTACCAAACCATCAAACAAATGACCAACATGACCATTCTGGTGCTCAAAAATGATTACCTAACTTAAGGAAGCACAGACAACAGAAGACCTGTCCCAACGGTGCTAATGAAAGTTAGGCCAGAAACTCTTAACAATAGGGATTCTATTTACATCACACTACATACATACCTTTAACAGACTCAGCAGCATTAAAAATATGGTACAAAGAAAAATGTATGGGGCCCGGGAGATAGCATGGAGGTAAAGTGTTCACCTTTCATGCAAAATGTCATCGGTTCGAATCCCAGTGCCCCATATGGTCCCCCATGCCTGCCAGGAGCAATTTCTGAGCATGGAGCCAGGAGTAACCCCTGAGCACTACCAGGTGTGACCCAAAAACCAAAAAAAAAAATATGGTACAAGGTCTAGTAGCATTGAGATCATCACAAAAGGCTATTGAATTTAAATATAATGTATGTAAAATTTAAATGTATTCAATGCATTTATACAATAACAGCAACAGATGAGTAACAGAAGAGCAGATGGAAAAGCCTCCAAACATGTGTGGTGTTTTCCACTCAACCTACAGGAAAAGGATCATAGAAATCTTCTCTTTGGTGATTTTGCATGCCTAAAGTTTATTTTTCTTTGTGCTTTTCAAAATTTTAGACCATTGATTAAACACTGACAAGCACGTTATCTTAGAGAACAAAAACAGTGTTCTCATGAGAAATTGCCAAAGCATTTAGAGAGAGCCCAGTTCTGAAGGCTGGGTGGGAAAAGGGTGGATGCCAGGCCATCCTCCCAGCCATCACAGAACCCTGGCCAAGGTTTCCTTCCTACCTTCCTTCCTTCCCTAAATGGGAATTCATTTATCTATTTTTCTTTTCTTCTGACTGTCAGAAGCTACAGGTTCCTAAGAAAAGTCCCCCAAGGCCAGATTATCCCAGAGACACCGACTTTTTTTCCAGGCCAAGTTCATCTGTTCAGAGGCCTGCCCCAAAAGCAAGTTTATGCTGCAGAGAACCAAGAGCTGACCCAGACACTAGGACAGAAAAGTGTTCAGGAGCCTCAAAGGTCTCCAGGCTTTAATAGGGGTTCAGTGGGCTCCTTTGCCGATCCAGTCAGTCCAGTTCTTTCTTGTGTGGCTGCTTGGAAGTCTTTATCATCTATCCTGGCTCCAAAATTGAGTAAAACTTCTGGGAAAGTCTCCTTTGTCCTCGAACATAGGCTAAAAGCTCATAGGGTATCCTAAGTCAAATAGTTTCAATAACCCCAGGATCAGAGACCTACTAGCCAAGCCAGCACCCTGGGCCAAAGCAGCTTAGGACAGCACAGCCATGTCCGAAAGGCCAGAAAAGCACCGCTAAGGCCAGCCCAGGAGGGGAGGGGAAGGGAGAGAGCTAAGTGGCTTGACCACTCGGGCACATTTCCTGGTCAGCCTCCATCAGATGAAGTTCCAGAAAAGAGGGGGTAAAGCCAGTTCAAAGACCTCCTGTTTATGGAGGTCAAACGCCCGGGAACTAAGACAGAGGCAGACACAGCTCAGAGAGGCTAAAGAGGCTAAGAGACAATGGCTGGGGTGAGGGTCATAAAACCTCTAGCACCAAGGCCCAGTTGCTGCCACCCTGAGCTCAGGATTACACACTAGGGAAGCAGGGTTCTCTCAGTTTGGCATGCTAGAGAGGTGGAGCTCTGGCATACCTTTTCATCCCCTGGTTGCCCTGAGATGGCACAGTCCCCCAGTCTTTCCCTCCATAGTCCCCCTTTCTGCTCTTCTACCACCCAGCCCCATTTCCCCATCTTCCCCAACTTTGCTTCTGACTCCTGAGGTCTTCACCCACAGCTCCACTCTCTCTCTGAGTTGCTGCTTCTTTCTCTTCCAACAGCTAAAGAAGCCTTCACCCCTGCCCTGCCAAGTCCACCCACAGGAGCTATTTACTAGGAAGACTGGAACCCAAGAGAGGAAAACTGGGGAAAATGGTGGCAAAAAATAAAATAAATAAACACAGGTTTTCTGATCTCAGGGCCAGGAGTAAGCCCTGAGCACCACCAGATTTGGCCAAAATTAATACCCCTCCAAAATAAATAAACACTGGTGTTGGAACATTGTATGACTAAAACTCAACAATCAACAACTTTTTTTTAATAATAGATTTATTTCAGAGGCCGGAATGATAGCACAGCAGTAGGGCATTAGTCTTGCACACAGTTGACCCAGGATGGACCTGGGTTCAATCCCCAGCATCCCATATGGCTCCCCAAGCCAGGAGCGATTTCTGAGTGCAGAACTAGAAGTAACCTCTGAGCATCACTGGGTGTGGCCCAAAAACAAAAAAGCAAAACAGACAAAAACATTATTTCAGCACCATGATTATCTTCCTGGGTCTCTGAAACTCCAATGATTCTTATGTTGTTTCTGCTGTGTTTATCAAAGACTTCTGTTTTCAACTGTTCACATTCTTTGAGTAATTTTTACACTGTCTGATCAGTCGTTTTAAAGTTCTTTCCAATCTCTTCTGTTGTATGAAGTTGTTTTACATCTCATCTTCCAGCTCGCTGATTCTGTCCTCAGCTGCTGTTACTCTGTTGGAGAGACTTCCTATTGAGGTTTTCATTTCATCTACTGAGTTTTTCAGTCATGTTATTTCAGTTTGGAGTTTTTTGATTTATATCTTTGTAGTCTGTTAACTCGACCTTTGAGTTCTATGAATATCCTCCATATTTCTACTCTAAACTCCTTATCTGAGTGGTTAAGTAAGCTGTTGGTTCTTTTTGGGCCATCAGAGCTACCATCTTCATTCTCTATTCTCTATGCACGATGTTGTCCGGCGTTGTTTCCCCATTGACACACTTGTAGTGTGGATTTTACTATATATTGTGGTGGGATTTATAGAGGATGTGTGCAGCTGCCCCCCACACACACCTTTTTCACTTTTTGTATCTTTATCTCTTATCTTTTAAATAGGGGACTCCCATATTTTTCATAGAAACTTGGGGCATAAACTACTTTATTTTACTACATATTCCTGATTTTTTTTTCTATGAAACTAAGAAAAAAGGTATAAAGAAAGGTCAGGGGTGGGCCAGGGACCAAGGGCCAAGTGGTTTTGGATACATTGGTTGGGAAATAAATAAGGACAGAATTAAATATTCAAGCCATGGGGGCCGGGCAGTGGTGCTGGAGGTAAGGTGCCTGCCTTGCCTGTGCTAACCTAGGACGGACCGCAGTTCGATCCCCCGGTTCCCCATAAGGTCCCCCGTGCCTGCCAGGAGCGACTTCTGAGAGAATAGCCAGGAGTAACCCCTGAGCGTCACTGGGTGTGGCCCCCACCCCAAAAAAAAGTAAAAAAAAATATCCAAGCCAAAGTCAATGATGATAGAATCAAGAGACCTAAACTTTAACAATCTAAACTAAAGGGGCCTTTTAGATTGGCATGCCAGGGGGCAAAGGGTGGTGGTATAGGATGCAGCTGGGAGCATTTTTGGAGGGAGGTTGACACTGGTGGTGGGATTGTTCCTGACTCATTGTATATCTCAAATTCAATTATGAAGGAATCTGTAAGTCACAATTGTTTCAATAAAATACAATTTAAAAAGAAAAGAGTGGGCTCAGGGCTAGAACTCAGGGGCACTGTACTTGTCTTGCATGAGTGAAACTATTGGTTCTACCCATCCTCAGCATCACAATAAAATATCAAAATAAATGTCAGCTGGATTAAGGAGATGAATGCTTTTATAATGTATGATAGTGCTGGAAGAGGGGCTCCCCAGCTCCTAATATGAGGGTTAAGGTTGATGATGACCCTGGAGCAACCTCCAGTTCCACATGGTCTTCTGAGGATTGCCAGATGCACTCCTAGAGACTCTAAGCCACCAGAGAATTCCCAACACCTCAGGGCCCAACCAGCACTATAACCCCAGGCTCCTGCATTGACCTGCCAGATCCATGGCCAAGAATTATCAGGAGTGATCAAGGGGGTTCAAGCAGGCACCCCTGAAAAAAATGCTACCTCTTCAACAAAAAGTTTACTTTTTATTATTTTTATAATATTTTAATATAAGCACCATGATTACAAACATGTTTGTAGTTGTGTTTCAGTCATTAAAAAAAAAAAGAACATTCCCCCTTCATCAGTGCAACCTTTTATATTTTAGCCTACCCCATGACAGAAGTTCTAAAGCCAAGTGGCAGAGCTTACAAAAAGTACAGTGGGATGGAAAACAGACTCAACAGAATGGGAGAATCATGCTCTGAAGGAAGATTGAAGTGAGAGCTATGCCACAGTGAATGCACTAATGCCTCCGAGATATTTAACTCAGTGAACCTCATGCCCTGTACATTTCCCACTGTTAGAAACAAGGGATGGGAACAGGGAGACCAGGGCAGGCTGTTTCGTACATGTCAAGGCACTGTCTGTGGCTTTTCTAGAAAGGAAGGAGCGATCTTGCAGGCATGAAAGCTTGCACTGTGAGAAGTTTAAGGACTTAAAACAACAATATTTCAGGGGAATTAGAAATATAATCCCTTTTTACTTGGCCTAAGTCATTAGATGGATATTGGTGCTACTTGTGGGGCCTGGCATGGAACTTGGTACATGAAGCGTCAGAAAATGGTGGAGACTTGAAGGTACCCTTGTTTCTCCACTATAAAGAGAGAGATATCAGCTTCACAAGGGCCAGCAATGAGACCCCAAGGACAAGTTGGATTTCACATAGTCCAACTGATTCCTTCCATGACGTCTCAGAGCCCAACTCTGAGAGAAATGTTCTAACTAGAGTCTCTTCCAAATGAGCCACCCAGGCACCAGCCTGTGGCCT
>PVKC010053361.1:0-10124 GCA_004027635.1 Crocidura indochinensis
TCCAGTATGATGTAGTGTCAATTCATGTGCTCCCAGGAGCACTGCCAGGATAGATTCCTGAGCATTGATCTACAGTAAGCCAGAGAGCATCTGTATATAGCCCAAAATCCAAAATCCAAACTAAAACATGTGTGTAAGCCATTTCATTGACAGTGATCCGTATGGAAGGCATAGTATTTGTTTCTAACTTTCGTGTTACTTTTTTCATTTAGGTTAAAATGAACTACTTTTTGTACACAATTGTGCTGAGCACGGTGATATATATTGCAATGTCAAATCGTATTTCATAAACAACTATCTCTATATGTCTATTTAGCTCCTTTTAAATGTTAGCTTCTCATATTTTTTAAGATTAGGTTGCCTGATGTTTTTCTGAGGAAGGACATTAAAAATAATAAGACTTTTGGAGGCTCAGTGGAATCATTTTAAAATCAAAATCATGCATGTTGTTGAAACATCAAAATAAACATGTTTCTAAAGTCTCATGTTTTTAGGGTACATTGATCAGATGGATCTATCAGATGTATTCTGTGCAGCATTCTGATGATATTTTTTTTTTGTGTAATATCTTGTTTATTATCCATTCAGTTTACTCCCTACCACTTTTTATCTCCTCCACACCGAATTTTAAATAGTTGCGTTCAAGGAAACCCATAATTTGTAATGATTATATTCACCACTTATGAAGTTCTTAATATGCATATGAATTAGGGTCAGTTCTTTACATGTGTTTTATATATAATCATCACAACATGTGAAGTAGTCATAAATATTTATATAATATTAATAAATGGGCAAAAGACCTGAATTGAAACTTGCTCAAAGAAGAATTCAGATGCCATGCAGTCACAGAAAAATGTTCAGCACCAACCTGTGAGTAGTCCCTCAACACCTCCAGGTATGAGTAAACATAACAAACTAATTTGCAAGAGAAGTCAGGATTCAAAGCTTGTTTTAGACTTCTCTCATTAGATTACATTTAAGGGGGAAAATCAAATTGTCTTTTTCATTTTGTCCTTTGACAGACACTTTCATATTTTGATCAAAGATAAATTTTTCAGCTGAAATGATTCAGTTCATTGATTACTGAAGAACACATTGGACACTGGGTTTTTTTTTTTTGGGGGGTTTTTTTTTTTTTTTTTTGGTTTTTGGGTCACACCCGGCAGTGCTCAGGGGTTACTCCTGGCTCCATGCTCAGAAATTGCTCCTGGCAGGCACGGGGGACCATATGGGGCACCGGGATCCGAACCGATGACCTTTTGCATGAAAGGCAAACGCCTTACCTCCATGCTATCTCCCGGGCCCCTGAAGAACACATTGAACAATATTTCCAATTTGTTCATAATTGGAGTACAAACGTTGCTTCTTTTATTCTTAATTCTTCCTTCCACAAAGGAAATGTGTATATATATATATATATTATATGGTCTGAATTTGAGAAATATATTGGTGGTATAGAAATAGATGTCTTTCAGAAATAGTTTTATTTTCAAATTTAATATATTCCTGGAACTTTTTCTGGTGATCTACTTTATGCAGAACTTAGGTTCACTGAAATAGTTTATTCATTTATGAGCTTAATGCTTTCACTATCCATGTAACTGCTGAAAAGTTTGCAGAACAGAATAATGTAGCCTTATATCCTCATGTACTTAGAATTTTTACTTATATTTAAGATTGTTTATTTGTTTTAAGGTCTGTTTAACTCTAAGATTAAAAGAATTTTGAGAGAAGAGTTTCCTACAGTAAGCCATATTAGCTATTTTATAATTATATAGAAAAGTAAGGTTCTTCAGTGCAGAAAAGAATTATTAATAGCAGAATTAGTCTGTTCTCCTTTGAGCAGGGCAAGAGATAGTACAGCTCTTCTTTTTTTTTTTTTGGTTTTTGGGTCACACCCGGCAGTGCTCAGCGGTGGTTACTCCTGCTCCATGCTCAGAAATTGCTCCTGGCAGGCACGGGGGACCATATGGGGCATCGGGATTCGAACCGATGACCTTTTGCATGAAAGCCAAACGCCCTACCTCCATACTATCTCCCGGGCCCCAATAGTACAGCTCTTAAGGAAATTTCCTTGCACAGAGCTAACTTGAGTGGATTCTCACAAATGATGCCTGAAGCCCTGTCAGGAATGATCCATAGCTCTCTGAAGTCAGAAGTATATCTAGTCTCCCTTCATCTTCACTCACAACAAAAGGCAAGAAAAAAAAAGAGATAAAGGAAGATGGAGAGAGAGAGGGAGGGGCAGAGCAAGATAGAGAAAGAGGAAGAGGAGAGCAAGATAGAGGGCTAGAAAGGAGGAGAGGCAGAGGAGAAAAAGTGAGAGAAAGCAAAGGCATTTAGATTAAGGAATAACTCTCACCATTTCCATAACTAAATATAGTATATTTCCACACATAAAGACTTCCTATAATCAGTTTATGCTAAATACCCATCTTTCTTCTGGAAGTCTTTTTATTATATACCTATCTGTAAGTATTGTTATTTAAGGCCTGATTTATAGTCATGTTAATGTTGAATTTTTTTGCATATATACCTCCCTGTAAATATTGTTATTAAAGGCCTGATTTTATAGTCATGTTAATGTTGATTTTCTTGGCATATATATCAAACTTCATTGTTAATTTAAAAATTTTTTCTTGGTTTACATAATTTCTTTTTATTAAACACACTGGGGATTTTAAATTTGTGCTTTAAATTCATTAATATATTTCTTCTGATTTTGATAGAAATGTCTTTTTCTTTATATCTTTTCCATGAGTTATCCTGTATACCTAGTTATAGAAAAATAGTTCTTATTATTTTTATTACTTGAATTGTATAGTGTTTTCTTTTTTCTGTTGATCAAGAAGTGATTAGATTTATTGCAAAATAATAGGAATTAATAAAATATTTATTATATCTGCCCTCAAGTAAGTAGGGTAAAGTAATAGAACAATTGTATCTTGTCAATTATTGCATTATATAACTTCCTGTATTTGCTTTTCTTTAAATTACAGTAGTACATTGATTCTTTTAGAAATTATTCCTTTCATGGTAGCTAAGACAATTTTTAAATCGAAGCTACATGTCTTCATTGAAAGCATGCTTGAGTTAACAATTGGCAGCAAATGCCTACAACTGTTAACTGATTATTTAAATGAATAAACTGAGTTGGAATAAGAAAATGAGGAGAGATAGAGACTTGAAGAACCAGAAAGTACATGCTTTGTTTTTAGTTAATGCAACCAAAAATTTGTAAGTTTTGCAAGCTAAGCAAAACACTAATACATGTCAGAAGAGATCTAGAGATCATTTGTGATCTCTGATTTATGTATTCTTATCTACACTTCTACCAAAATATTTAATATTTAAACAGGCTTCAGTACTACTCTGGAATATTTTAGACTGAGAAACTTTTCCACTTCACCTTTTAGAAGTAAAATTCATTCTGCCAATCAACAAATTAGTTACTAAGCTCTTTATTTTGTTTTGTTTTTGTTTTGTATTGTTTTGTTTTGGGGCCACACCCAGTGGTACTCAGGTTACTCTTAGCTATGTGCTCAGAAATCATCCCTGGCAGGCTCAGG
Source organism: Crocidura indochinensis (assembly GCA_004027635.1). NCBI lineage: Eukaryota > Metazoa > Chordata > Mammalia > Eulipotyphla > Soricidae > Crocidura > Crocidura indochinensis. The sequence continues at coordinate 3,573 of PVKC010053361.1, forward strand.
GGACCATATGGGATACCAGAGATGGAACCAGGCTGCATCCAGGGTCAACCACATGCAAGGCAAATGCCATACCACTATGCTAATGCTCCAGCTCCAGATCTTTTAAAAACATATTTTTATTCGTGTTTGTTTTGGAAATATCATGGAATAACCATGTTTGAAAAGATGGTATCTGGGAGTAGCTAAACTAGCAGGAAAACTTGTGCCAGGGCCCATGTTTGAATCTTGGCTCCCCAGTCCCTTCTCTCCTTCCAGCACAAATGGGGATATCCCTGGAGATCCTTCAACTTACAGAACCTAAATGCTCTACAAGACATCCTCTGGTACTAGTCCCTTTTAGGAAGTTTCTCTTAGCCAAAGAAAAAGTGTATCCTGATACTATCCACTGTCTATCCACTGATAGTTCAGTGAATTCAAACACCTGCTCTCTAAGAGTATGTTGTAAAGTCAGTCCCTAGTGCCTTGTGGGTATGAATCTCAATTTTGGCATCTCTTCTTAGCTGGAGGTTCGATCTCTACTTTAAGTTGGTTTATGACTCTGCCACACTAGGCCTGTGAATATACAACAATGAACTCCTGATCCCTGTGTGTACAGGAAGTGTATGTGTAAAAACAATGTGGCAACTCCCCATAAGCACAGCCAATGGACAGTGCTTGAAAGACCACAGCAAAAGGAGTGTAACTATCAGCAAGTCACACAATGGCTGTGTGTATCAGCATCACAACCGAATGGGTGAGCCTGACTATCCCCAGAGCTGACATATATATGAACATCATAGCAGATGTGTGTACAACTTCAGGTCCTCGAAACCACCATCTCATCATGATAGATGACTGGAATAAATGCAAAACATAGACCTGTATCTGCCTGTGTGGATTCAGGGCATGTTTGAAAACTATATTTTCATTTTTTTTGAGTTTAAAACTGCTCCAGATTATTATTTATTTTTTTCAGCTTTGAATAGTATAGTAATTTTTTAAAAGAAAGTAAGAGTTTTTTCTTTTTATTACTTCTAGAATACCTAAGTGTTTTTAATTCAGTTATCTTTCAATATCTCTTTTTATTTTTTATCTTTGTACCTCATTTAGTAAGATTAGGGATTATTATTTGGTTCTCTGTTCAGGGTTCACCTCTTTATTTTTATTTTGATCATATTGGCTTACATATCTTTCACAGTAGTATTTTAGGTACATATTAGCATTGAATCAGGGGAATACCCATTACCAAATTTGTCCTCCCCCCATCCCCATTCCCTTTCTGCATCCCATATCTCCCACCATCACCCCCCAGGCTGCTAGTGTAGGTGGTCCCCTCTTTGTCTATCTTTCTATTAGTGGTCATCTATCTGTTTGGTCCTGGTATCCTCCTTTGCTTTCCCTTCTATTTGAGAGGTGAAGCTTGATAATTCGAGTTATGTGATTTTGTTTGAAGGAAAAAAAAGCAATAGAATAGGGTAAAAAATAAAAAAATAAAAAATAATAAATCTAATAAGCTGAAAATGGACGGTGTCCTTCTGGCTTTCAACCTCAGTTTGAGAGAGGACATGAAAAAAGTAATTGAAACCCACAACAATACAGAAAGAAATATCAAATGAAGTATTCAGTAAGCACTACAGCAATAAAGACAAGCACCACACAATAGTCTCGGTTCTGAAATCAAACCATGCCGGAGTGCAAAAAGAAAGAGAAAGATAAATTAAGGTTCACCTCTTATAGGTCTCTGGAGCACATATATGATGCCAGAAATAAAACCCAGTCCAACATGGTCAGACAAATGCCTTCCTTACCCTATTTCTGTTTTTCTGGCCCTTATATCTTTTGTCTTTGTTATTTTTTTCTTTAAACTCAGATGAATATAAATCAATAGAAACATAATTCTACTTTCACCATGAGCTGGCTTACCAGTTGAGGCTCTGTACATTCCCTTTTATAGCTATTAAATTCAACAGATATTTCTCCCAGTTTCTTTAAATTTGTTTTTTAACTTTTAATAAATTTGTAAAGCTGAGTGATTTATTTAAAGCTGTTATTACTACCAACACCCAACTCTCCTCAAAGTTTAGATTTACAATTCTGAGTGGGTTTGTAATGACTATAGCTCCACTTATGTCAGATTGTTCTTTAATATATGGAAGGTTTAAAATAACAACATAAATTTCCACTGGGTTAAAGATTTGTGTACACTATTACTGCTTTGTCATTAAAGTAAATGAGGTATTAGAGTCTTAAAACTGCAGTTATAATAAGATAAAGAACTCAACCATAACTATATGACTAAAGAAAATCGAATTGATGATGCCCTCTTTCCAGTTGTCCGAAATAGGCTTGTTTCGTGCAGTGTTTTTAATTGAGTTATACAGTTCTTTTTTTCTCTTTCTGATTTTATGGATGGAGCACTCCTTAACTTGTAGAACTTTAGACTTCTTTGAACATTTGGTGTTTAGTAATTAGATTTTCTATCTTTACCCTTACAGAACAATTCTGGTAAATGTAATAATGCATATCATGTGCTTGATTTTTAAAGTCTTCTTATTCATTTGGTTTCTATTCTGAATCGTATGTTTAAAATTGTAGCATGAGGCAATATTTTAAGCAGCTAAAACATTAAAGACAGATTTTCTACTGACAATAAAATTATGTTTTCTCAAAGGAGAAATTAACTCTGGTTATATTACATGAAAAATCTTTATGAACATTCAGAGATAAGTAACAATAATTTTAGTACTGTGTGGTAATAATCCTTGTAAATTTTCAAGGGACAGCATTGCAATAAAATAGAGTTTGCACATTTAGTGACCAATTTAAATATATTTTGTAATTTTTTCAAATATTAAATGATTTCATAGCTTACATATTTAATATTATTCTTTTGGAGGAAGTTTCATAAAACTAATAGTATAATCACTAATAGTTTTCTGGTTCTTATATGCAGATCTTTGAACATCAAGATTTTTAAAATTGGAGATTTATTCTTTAAATTAATACTCTTCAACAACCAATATGCAATATTTAAAGAAAACACTAAGTAAGTTTTTTTTTTTTTTAATATTTCTTACCTCTAATTTTAGCTGGGAAGTTTTACGTTTCCTGCTTTCAAACTTGAGATGGTGGTTGGAAGAATATGGTTTTGATGGATTTCGTTTTGATGGTGTTACATCTATGCTCTATCACCATCATGGAATGGGTAAGTAAATTGTTGTGTCACAGGCCTAATTAATGACTTTATTTTACCAAATATCCCAATAAGGCTTTTATTTTATCTATGCTAAATGAATATTTAAATGAATATTTTTGGCTTTGTATGTATTAGTTCCATTTTAGAACTTTTTCTCTAGTCACATTTGATTTTTCACAAGAGATAGGGTATAAGTGATTTTATGAGAAAGCAAATATTAATTTTCATTGAAAAATGTATACTTGTTATTTACTCAATAGTGTTGATTATATTACATTTTATATATGCTTTATTTGAGATTTTTGTTTGTTTGGGAACCACACCCAGATATGCTTTGTCCTGACTCTCAGAAATCACTTTTGTTGAATTTGTGGACCCAAGTTAATTGGTCCTCAGTTGAATGTATGGAATGCAAGCATCTTACTCACTGAACTGTCTTCTGAGCTTATGCATAATGTTTTTAAAAGCTATTAGTTCATGCCCTTATAATAAGAACAAAATGGGACTAAAATGGCCTGATTCAAGCCCCATTTTCTCATATCTAGAGGTAATTCTCCAAGCATAGCCAGGAGTTATCCCTGAACACAGAGCTAGTAGTAAGTCCTGAGTGTTGCCAGGTTTGGTACAAAAACATAAATGCTCCTACTGCTCACCCAACCTAAAAAAATATATATGACCAGAGTTTTAGTGAAAATAGTAAGAGAATATATGAATTTTTGAGAATATGTGAGTTTCTTTGTATATTATATTCTGAATAAAGTATTTTAATTCTAAAACTAGTGAGTTAATTTAATTTTCAGTTAATCTGTTAATCAGAGATTTCAGTTAAAATGTGTACAAAACAGGTAGCAGCAGATAATAGCAATCTTCTATTAGATAAAATACTAGACAGCTGATACCCTAGTGGGCAATATTTACAACCACCAGCAATCAAGATAACAGAAAGGCCTGAGACTGACAAATTTTTATATGTGACTGTGGAAAGGTACTATGTTCAAATACTCTACTAGAGGTTCTTCGTCATAGTGCTGTTCTCATGAATTCTCCTAGGAAAGAAGTTGAATCTTTAAAATCTACCTTTTTTTCAGTGATATAGTATAGCCTAGAGAGACGCTTACTGAGGAAATGCAAAAGGTAGGTAGGGAAAAACTAAAGAAAAAAATTCTCCTCAATTTAACATGTATAAGTCCCAGAATGATCTCTGTTTACTTAATTTTTTTTTTCTTTTTCAAGAAGATTTGTAATTGGGAAAATGAATTGAAGTGCAAAGTTATTCAATGTTCTTTTATGGCTAACTAGGAAGTCTAATTAATGACAAAACATTCTGAGTTGTAGAATTGATTTTTCCCATTGAGATGGGAAAACAACAGCAAAGCACAACTAAAACTCTACCCTAAATATTTATTCCAGATAAAGTTAAACCACAACATTGGACCGCAATGGTAGAGCTAATAAAATTATTTTATGTAGATATAAACTATAACTTCAGTGAATGGAGTATGTTATGAAAGTAAATTTAGGTAGAAGAAAGTCGAGCTAGAAGGATGTTTTAAGGAAAGTTAAATGTTTCTTATATTAAATTCATATTACTTACATTGAAACAATTATTTAAAAATGTTTTGTTTAGTTTTGTTTGGAGGCTACATATGGTAGTCTCCAGAACTTATTTCTGACTCTTTACCCGGGATCACTTTCGGGATTTCTTGAGGGAGCATGTATTGTGCCGAAAATGAAACCTGAAACAACCATACACAAAGAAGTGCCAGACTCATTGTACAGTCTCTATAGTTCATAAGTTGGAATATTTATAATAGCATAATACTGATATAATTTATGAGTTTCATTTGATTTTCATTATTCAAAGCATATAGTACTAGCCAAGAAATATTATCATGTCTAGGTGTGACAAAAATCTACCAAAATGTTTGTAATAAACTTCCCTTTGCTGTATTTATATTTTAAAATTATTTTTCTTTGAAATATTCAGTTAAATTAATACTATTATTATCACTATTTCTATTGTTATTACCACTGATGATAAGGCTCAGTATGAGATAGAACAGGATTTTCTTGCTAGAAGCAAGAAAATGTTTCCTTACTGGCCACTATGTCTTACCAGTCCATGATAGACTGAACACTTCTGGGGATGATTACTGAAAAGAAAATTTTAATTGACATAAAGAAAGCATGCTTTTCTTCCAAAATCCTATGTATATCTTTTATTTTTGATATCCAAAGTCTTATCATATATTCTTTTAAAAGCTTAATTAAAAATAATGTTTTGCTTCCAATTAACTCAGAATTTCTTATAGGGTTTGAAGAGTAATTCATTTTTTTAAAAATTTTTGGACCATTGTTTGTTTTTGTTTTTGGTGATACTCAGGGTTTACTCCTGGTTCTGCATTCAGGAATTATTCCTGGTAGTGGTCAGGGGATCACATGGCAAGGTTAGAATCAAGTTTGATTCACTTGCATGCAAGGCAAATTGTTTGACCTGCTATACTATCATACAGTACCTCATTTTATTTTTTAACGGCAAATACCAGTGGTTCCAGCAGCTCTTTTTATAATATTGTATTTCATTGCAATAGAATCTCTATTATATATCAAGTTCCCATGCATAAGCACCACAAAGTGTTGCTATAAAAAAAAAAGTATCTTTTTCCTTTTTGAGTTGCATTGATTTTGTTTCCTTTTGTAAAATGAAACTGAATTATATTTTTTACTCTGAATGTTGACATAGGATTTTTTAAAGCTAGATAATATATTTAATGACAATATAATGGGGGTAAGAAGGCTTATTATATTTTGATGTTGGACTGAAATGGTACCAATAAATGGATTGGTCAGAGCATTTGTATAAAATTAGCACTTTTATGTAAACATAATATCTTCATATTAATTTGTTTTTCTTCAGGTCAAGGGTTTTCAGGTGATTACCATGAATATTTTGGACTACAAGTAGATGAGGATGCCTTGATTTATCTCATGTTAGCCAATCATTTGGTTCACACATTGTATCCAGATTCTATAACGATAGCTGAGGTATGAACTCTGTGATTTCTTACCTTCTAATACCTTTAGCATAGAACTTTTATTAAGCATATAATATTTATCTAATTAATATAATGTCAATAATTGTTTAATGAGGGTGCAAACTTCGAAGAGTGTTGCAACCTTGTATGGATGGCCCTAAATTTAGTGTTTTCCTATTAGGAGATAGTACAGTAATTACTTGTCATCATTGTATTGTTTAAAAAATGCCACTGGTTAGAAATTAAAATATCCTAATAAGTGGACTGGTCTTTCTTCCATGAGATCTTCAACAGAGTAAGTAAATGAATATTAATGGACTTCTCTCATTAAAAAAAAAAAAA
>PVKC010053362.1:0-10137 GCA_004027635.1 Crocidura indochinensis
AAAGCTTAGGTGAAGAAGGAATGAGTGCGCTTGAACACGGCACTCAAACATCGTAGATATGCCCTGGCTATGGTCACAGGGAGGCGAGGCCCAGGGCTACTTGGAGTCCAAGGAGGCCTAAGCTACTTGTCCTAGGCTACTTGTCAGGTTTACAGCTCTCGTTCAACCTTGTAAAAGGGATGAAGGAGAATGGCTTTTGAGAACAGGGTGGTGGTAAAGACAATATCCTGTTAATTTTGGTCAGGTTCTGTGTCACTTATTATTAGTATTATTATTTTGGTTGGTTGTTTGAAAGGCAGCTGGGGCCGAGGACTACATTTCCAAATGCCCACCGGACCCGAGGCTACTCCCAGTCCATACTCCTGCCCTCTCATGAAGGGTCGGGTCACTGGTAGCCCAGGCTGGTCCTTCTTTGGGCTGAGAGAACCGCGGGATCTGGCAAAGGAGCCTGGCCCCAAGCTTCAAGGGCTGCGCAAAGGGGAGTCGCGCTTCTCCAGTAAGGGTTGTGGAAGGAAAGGTGTGCTAGTGAGGCTGGCATCAGAGATCCCAATCTAAACTGGCCGAGAGGGAAACGTCACAGAAGCTAGTGTGCGTGCGCGCCACCTTCATTGATGGCAACGGTTGGCAGGAGCTGTAGGTGATCGTGCTGGACTATTGATCTGTGGTTGTGTCGCCATATGGGTGACCTGGTGTGTAAATGTGGTTATTGCAGCGGTGAGGCTGCCAAGAATTGAAAATTGCCATTAGTTATATTTGGAAGTTGTGATGGTGAGCAGATTTTGAACAATCACATTCGCTGAGTAGTACATTCGCTGGGCAGTAGAGAATGAGGGGAAAGGGACAAGGTAGAATACATTTCTGGATTTTCTCTGTAAACATGAACTAAGAGATGGATCAACAGTTGGGGCGAGGTGGTATGAATGTGGGTGCAGGGGAGTTATCCTGCAAATCTAGTGGAAGGTGAAAGATAATCCATGTATGATCAAAAGAAAGGCGTAGAGGCAGCACTAGTATCAGACAAAAGGGCAATAAGGACCTGAACAGCAGGTACAGGGTTTGCCTTACGTGTGCTGAAGTTTGATCCTTAGTACGGATATTGATCCCCCAGCATCGCCGGGATTGATTCCTAATGGAAGAGCCAGAAGTATGACCAGCAGTGGCTTGACGCATGATGCACGGGCTTCGAATAGTATCCCAGCATCACCGAGTATGACTTTCTGAGTATTCAAGCAGGGAATTGACCCTTAACACTGCTTGGTGTGGCACTCAAGCAAATCAACCTCGCCCCACCCCACACACATATGGAAAAGGGAGAAATGTCTGAAATAAAGAGCAATCCTAAAATTCTTACCTATGATCTCCTGAATGCACCAGCAGTAAGCCCTGAGTGTAAAACCGAGAGAGAGAGAGAGAGAGAGAGAGAGAGAGAGAGAGAGAGAGAGAGAGAGAGAGAGAGAGAGAGAGAGTGTGTAGAAATGTCTGAAATAGGGGCCCGGGCGATAGCATGGAGGTAAGGCGTTTGCCTTTCATGCAAAAAGGTCATCGGTTCGAATCCTGGTGCCCCATATGGTCCCCCGTGCCTGCCAGGAGTAATTTCTGAGCATAGAGCCAGGAGTAACCCCTGAGCACTGCCGGGTGTGACCAAAAAAAAAAAGAAATGTCTGAAATAAAGAGCAATCCCAAAATCCTTATGGTCACTGCTTGGTGCCTATGGTCTCCTGAATGCACCAGCAATAAGCCCTGAGTGAGTGTAAAACCACATGTAAGCCCTAAGCACTACTGGGTGTATTCCTCCCTTCCAAAAAAGAAATCATAGCAAAGCAATGACATTTTACAAACAATTGGAATTTATTCTAGTAGTATAAAACATGATCAACACCTGAAAATCCATTTCAGTATTCCATCAAATTGAGTAAAAATGAGAAGGAAATGGGCATTGTATCAATTGATGCACACATCAAGTTTAATTTCATGGAACTACAGGGAATATACAAATGATTCCAGGTAGCAGTTTTCAAATTGGGGGGAGGTGAGCAAAAAAAAAATATGCTGCGTGAAAATGTAGCTTTAGGATTAAAAATTAACCCAGTTTATCTTTCCTATAAGACATCAAGGATTCGGGGCCGGGCGGTGGCGCTGGAGGTAAGGTGCCTGCCTTGCCTGCGCTAACCTAGGACGAACTGCGGTTCAATCCCCCGGTTCCCCATAAGGTCCCCCGTGCCTGCCAGGAGTGACTTATGAGCGAATAGCCAGGAGTAACCCCTGAGCGTCACTGGGTGTGACCCCCCCCCAAAAAAAGATATCAAGGATTCAAGTACTTTTGCCACTTCACAGGGAAACAAATGTAGTCAGCTGACCTCCTTGATTGAAACCTAATTGATAAAAAATGCATTTTAAAGAAAAATTTATCATACCACTAACATCCTGAACTTAACACAATAGTAACAGTAGGAAGTCAAAATGTTTTACAAAACATTTTTGAACTAGAGCAGATAATTACTCAACTATGAAGATAAAAAGATAAAAATTTGGCCTTACTCAGGGAAGAAGAGCTCAAATCCAAATATGCTACTTGGAAGCAAAAACAACTAAAACTGGGATCTAATATTTTATAATAATGCAATCCTGAGCATCACTTTTTTCCAAGTATTAGAGGAAATACTGAGAAATTGGAATGCATTACTTTCCTTTGCAGAATCAAATCTTCAAATCCCTATATGTATTTTAAACTAATCACCATTTTAATCTGAAGTAGTACATTTCAAGTTCTCAACAGATCAAATTATCAGGCAATACAGATTTATTTAATTAATTTTCACATTCTACAGTGACATTATTTTCCTGGTGCCAGATATCAAACTTGGGGCCTCACACAAGGCAAGTGCTTTTTGAATTCTTTAAATGTTACTTTTGAGACAGGTACTCATAAATTCAGCAATGATTAAACTAAGCAGATAGTGCATTAAATAAAATTTTTGAGTCCTCTGTCAATTTTCAAACTACATTATCACATTGATCACTTGAGTATAGTTTTGGAAATACTAAAAAAAATTTATGTGAAGATTAAAAATAGTTTCAAGGGGCCAGAAAGACAGCATGGAGGTAGGGTGATTGCCATACATGCAGAAGAACAGTGGTTCAAATCTTGGCATCCCATATGGTCCCCCAAAGCTGCCAGGAGTGATTTCTGAGTGTAGAGCCAGGAGTAAAACCTGAGCGCTGCCGAGTGTGACCCCACCCCCCAAAAAAAAAGCAAAAAAAAAAAAAATCATTGCAAAATGGTTGTAATTTCAGTTAATTTTATCTTTAAAAGACTAGAAAGTAGAACGCCTGCCTTGCACACGGCTAACCCGGGTTCGATCCTTGGCATTCCATAAGCACTGCCAGGATTAATTTCTGAGTGCAGAGCCAGGAGTAACCTAAGCATCGCCAGCTGGTGTGGCAAGCAAAACAAACAATAACCACAACACACAACATATTGAAGCAGGATAGTAAAGTGGATAAGGTGTTATCTTTCAAATGGCCAACAGAGGTTCAATCTCTGGCATCCCATATGGTCTCCTGGGCACCACCACGAGTTATTCCTGAGTGTAGAGTCAGGAGTAACCTCTACGCATCACCAGGCATGGCCCCAAAACTGAAAACAGCCATGATAAATTTACAATAACAGAAACAAAGCAAACAAAAAAATACCCAAGATTCATTTTACTATCATTTTGACTGACAATTTTAAGCTAGCTATCCTCACTTTGTATAAGCATCTTAAAGAAAATTCCAGACATTGTCTCTAAGTGCATAAACTCTATGATTTACCTCTAACACACTTTTTACAGAATTGCAGTATCATAGCTAACAAAAAGTGCTATTGAACTAATCTGTCAGTACAATTTTCATTGTCTACTGAAAACGTATGTCATTTGGTATGATTAATTTGGGAATACTTTTTACAATTCCATGACAATAGTCGTTTTTATTTACTCCTCTAAGAGTTTATTTTTAACATAAATTTCCTATCGTTTAACAAGGCTTGAATAGTAGTGAGACATTTACATTATTCATGAACACATTCTTTTGAAATAAAAGTCTATGCTAAGTTACTAGAAATTATGGCAATGGTATCCCTACATTTAAACATCTCCTCTAGAATTTACTTTCTAATACTTACCACAAAATTTATAATGGGGATCTGGGAGACAACTCAAGTGTAGAACACATGCTTTTTAATCTGGAGCCTCTGGTAGCACTGGATCCTCCAAGCCTCTGAGCACCACAATGAGGGTTGTTCCTTAAATATCACACAGATTTTGGCTCCCCACCCAAATGTAAAAATTTATAATGGAAAACTGTCTTAGAGTCTAGTTACAGGATCAGAGCAATAGTATAGAGAACTTGCCTTGCACACAGCCCACTCTAGTTCTATACTCATCACCACATATGGTCCCCCAATCCCAGCCCAGAGTGAACCCTGAGCACCATTGAACCACCACAAAGATTATTTAGACACACTGTGAACTCGCTGATGATAAGTAAGGTGGGAATATTGCCTAAAAGCCTTCTTACATTCCTTACATTCATATGGCTTCTCACCAGAATGAATTCTCTGGTGTTGAATAAGTGATGAATGAAGTCTAAAGGCCTTTCCACATTCTTTGCAGTCATAGGGTTTCTCCCCAGTGTGAATACTCTGATGCTGAGTGAGTTGTGAGAGCAGTCTAAAAGTCTTTTCACATTCCTTACATTTATAAGGTTTCTCACCAAAGTGAATACTCTGGTGTTGAGTAAGTTGTGAAAACAGTCTAAAGGCCTTCCCACATTCCTTACAATCATAAGGTTTCTCTCCAATATGAATGCCCTGGTGTGAAATGAGTTCAGAGTAACGACGAAAGAACTTCTGGCACTCCTTACATTCATAAGGTTTTTCACCTGTATGAATTCTCTGGTGGAGAGTTAGATGATATGCACGACTAAAGGTTTTCCCACACTCCTTACAATCATAGGGCTTCTCCCCAGTATGAATTCTCTGATGGAGAGTGAGCTGTTGCCTCACTCTGAAGGCCTTCCCACACTCCTTACACTGATAAGGTTTTTCACCAGTATGAAGTTTGTGATGTAGTCGAAGGCCTGTGCTACACAGAAAAGCCTGTCCACATTCCTTACATTCATAGCACTTCTCAGCAATATTAAGTCTTTGATGTCGAGTAAGGTGTGCGTATTGCCTAAAAGTCTTCCCACATTCCTTACATTCATAGGGTTTCTCACCAGTATGAATTCTTTGATGGAGATTAAGTTGTCCTCGCACTCGAAAGGCCTTCCCACATTCTTTGCACTCATAGGGCTTCTCACCAACGTGGATTCTCTGATGTACTCGAAGATCTGCACCACAAGTAAAGATCTTTCCACATTTCTTACATTCACAGAGCTTGTCAGACGTATGAATCCTCTGATGGCGACTAAGGTGAGCACTTTGTCTAAAGGCTTTTCCACATTCTTTACATTCATAGGGTTTTTCACCAGTATGAATTCTTTGATGGAAAGTAAGTTGCTGACGTACCCTAAAAGCTTTCCCACATTCCTCACATTCATAGGGTTTCTCTCTATTATGAATTCTTTGATATAGAGTAATAGGCATAAGTTTTCTGTAAATAGGCAGTTTTTCAGAAGTACTTCTTTTCATTTGCTTGAAATTTTCCTTTTGAGGTATTAGTTGTTCTACAAATTTTTTATATTCACATTTATTTCTGAAAAATGTATCTTCAATGCCACAACTTCTAATTCTTTCCATTATCTCCCACTGAGATAAATTCATTTCATAAATATCCTTTCCTTGAAAAACCTTTTTGTCATAACTGGTTTCCAAATCTAAAAGAAAAAAATCAATACAGGCTTTTATTATTTTTTAAAAAAGCAATAAAAGCATTGTAATTGAAAAAAATTCCATAAAAGGACCAGAGAGATGATAGAACAAGTGAGGCCAATATAGTTTTGATCCATCTCACTCTATATGCTTATCAGAGCCCTACCAGGATAATCCGTAAACCAGACCAGTGTTATAGTATAGCAGGTAGGATGCTTGTCTTACATGCAGCTGACCTGGATTCAATCCCTGGGATCAAATATGTTTATTTGAGCACTACTAGGAGTGATCCCTGAACAGAGAAACAAGATTAAGCCCTGAGTATTGCAGGCTGTGGCCCAGAATTTAAACAAAAAGATTGATCCATAGGCATAACGCTGGAAGCCAGTATCTAACACAACTGGGTGTGACTCAAACATCCTCCATCCTCCAACAAAGCATACAAGAAAAAGCAAATGGGTCAAGAGAGATAGTACTGAAAGTAAGGCACTTTCTTTGCACATGCCAGACTCGGGTTTGATCCCTAACATCCCATTAGGTCCCCAAGCACTGACAGGAGTGATTCCTGAGCACAGAGCCAGAAGTAACTCCTGAGCATCCACCAGATATAACTTAAAAATTAAAGCAAATGGGCTAAAATATACTTTGAAATAAGTCAGGGAGACTATTCGCCCCACACACACCCCATGCCACTAGAAAACCCAGCAGCCTCCACCACACCCCAGAGCAGAAAATGGCCCCACTACATTACTAAGCTAGCTCCAAAAGAAAATGATGGCCAGTGTATCTGGTCAATGTTAAAAAACTCTGGGGCTTTCTCAGAATGAGGCAGGCAGATTCTCCTTTCTGTCTGAAGGCACAGCAGCCTGCATCCATCCTCAACACCCTCCAACAGAAACATCCCAGCTCCACAATTTAACCTGATTTAAAACAAACTCCCAAACCACCAAATTGTTCCAAACCTCTATTTTCTGGACTGTATCACTGCATACAACCTCATAACAATGCAAATTCTGTAATAGTGTCACACTAGTAGGACCACAGCATCTATGATAAAACTGCATCGAATAACACCAATCTTAGTGAACCTGAACATTTAGCACAGAAGGATCAACTAGCACCGACCGCAGCCCAGTAAGTCCTTAGTCAATTATTTTAGTAACACCCTTGACAGATATAACAATTATTGTGAACTGACCCTTATATAAAGTAAATTTGTGCCTGAGAGGGAGCTGGCTAAAGTGGTAAGAGGAAATTGGGGAAACTGGCCACTTTAAGGTCACATTGGTGGTAAGATTGGTGTTTAAATATTTAATACCTCAAACAACTGTATTATGAACAACTTGGTAAAACTGTTATAATTTTAAGTTTTAAGTTAGAATGGGGCCAAAGTGATAGCATAGTGGATGTGGTGTTTGCTTTACACATAGCCATCTGGATTCGTTCCCCAGCATCTCATAAGCCCCAAGCACCACTGGATGTTGCCCACCCCAAAAATTTTTAAGTTAGGAGGATTATAAAAATTATGAATTGAAATTAGTTTATTAGAGGCAGATTAAAGTTTGAGAGTCACTACTGTATATTTCTGATGGATTCTCATTTCAGTTAGAATTAAGTTATACTTTTGCCCTATTAACTAATCTAGGAATGCTGATTTTGGTTCCCTACGGTACTGAATACTAGTCACTAATTATCATGTTAAAAATCAGAAAAAATGGGGCTGGAGAGATAGCATGGAGGTCAGGAGCTTGCCTTTCATGCAGAAGGTCATCAGTTCGAATCCTGGCATCCCATATGGTCCCCCGTGCTTGCAAGGAGCAATTTCTGAGCATGGAGCCAAGAATAACCCCTGAGCACTGCCAGATGTGACCCAAAAACAAAAACAAACAAACAAAAAAACCCCAAAAAAATCAGAAAAAATATCCCTAATAACTTAAGTTTACATGATCAATAATTTGTTCATTATCTAACACTTAGTTTCAATTTTCTTGTTACAAATTAATTTCCTATTTTTATTTATTTTGCTGCTTAAACCTACCCAAAGATAAAAGCTTTATCACTGAATAACAAAATCATATATGAAGTCCCTGGTAATTATTAAAATTCACATAATTACATCATGATAAGCCACATGCAAGGCAAGCACCCACCTGCTTTACTATGTCTCTAGATCTAAATATTCTTTGAAATAATTTCCTTTTTTTCCCTCTTTTATTTTTCTTTCCAGACCATACCTGGTGGTACTCAGGAATACTCCTAACTCTGAACTTGGGAATCACTCCAGGTAAAGCCTGGGGAAATCATATAGCTTCCTGGGATCAAACTCTAGTCAGCCATATGCAAGGCAAATGCCCTATCTGCTACTTATGACTCTACTCCCCAAAGTGTAATTTTTTTGTTGTTTTATTTTTGGGTCACACCCGGCAGTGCTCAGGGATTACTCCTGGCTCTACACTCAGAAATCATTCCTGACAGGCTCAGAGGACCATATGGGATGCTGGGATTTGTACCATTGTCTTCTGCATGCAAGGTACACGCTTTACCTCCATGCTATCTCTCCGGCCCTGAAAAGTGTAATATTCTTATGACAGTTTTCATCATAGCACTTGGTTAATGTACGAAGAGGGATGTAACCTAAAAATTAAAACACTATTACACCTATTAAATCATTGAAACACTACAGAATACAGACTTCTACTTTTGTTAATCAATAATGATAATATACTGAATAATCCAGACATTCATCTAATGTACCTCTCTGTATTCGTATAGTTTATTTTTTACAAATTTGGTCACCTTTTGATAGTCAGCAAATCACATGTATCAGTTACTGTTGGACTTCTTTACTACATCAGAAAATTTCTGAGGAGGACAATGGAGAAATACATAAGAATAGAGGAAACCAGGGGCCGAGAGATAGCATGGAGGTAAAGCGTTTGCCTTGCATGCAGAAGACAATGGTTCAAATACCAGCATCCCATGTGGTCCCCCGAGCCTGCCAGGCACGATTTCTGAGCGTAGAGCCAGAAGTAACCCGAGTGCTGCCTAGTATGACCCAGAAACCAAATAAAAAAAGAATAGAGGAAATCAGTCGAGTCAAGCTTCACTCAGAATATCATCATTAGTGGCCCTGGAGCTACCCAAGCAACTCTGGGAAGACCCCTACACCAAAAAGTCAAAATGTAAATTGTCGTTAAGGAGGGAAAACTTGGGGCCGGCAAGGTGGCGCTAGAGGTAAGGTGTCTTCCTTGCAAACACTAGCCAAGGAAAGACCTCAGTTCAATCCCCCTGTGTCCCATATGGTCCCCCCAAGCCAGGGGCAATTTCTGACCACTTTGTCAGGAGTAACCCCTGAGCATCAAATGGGTGTGGCCGAAAAAAAAAAAAAGGAGGGATAACTTTCTTCCACTGAAATGAGAAGAATATAGTGAGTTCAAATAAACAGGTCAAGAATAGATATTTTTTTTTACAGTTTCAGGTCTTTTCTTCACAATCAATGTGCTCTCTTCCAAGGCAGAAGAATTGTGCCATCTTTAATAGTGTCTCTCTGTCTTATTAGCATTTACTCACCTAAATGCCATCTTCTCTCATTCCTCACAACCAACCAGGGTTCTTTCCCTTGCTCTAAAAGGGCAATTATATCTGGCTTAGAAAAAGAACACCCTGCTTAAAAAAACAAACAAACATTAAAGAATTCACTTGATCAGATCATGGAGATAACACTAAGGACTGCAATACATACTTTACATGTATAGAGACTCAAATTTTATCTCCTCCCACCTAGTATCATGGGGTATGGTTCTGCAAGACCCAGATTGCTCAGAGTGGTCTCCAGGTCCTCAGAATATATCTTGCGAAGTTTAAAAAAAAGACTGGGGGCCGAGAGGTGGCACTAGAGGTAAGGTCTGCCTTGCAAGCGCTAGACAAGAATGGATCGTGGTTCAATCCTCCGGCCTCCCATATGGTCCCCCCCAAGCCAGGGGCGATTTCTGAGCACTTAGCCAGGAGTAACCCCTGAGCATCAAATGGGTGTGCCGCCCCCCAAAATAAAAGACTGAATAAGTTTACTTAAACAAGGGGTAATGAGACAAATAAACATCAATTGTTTCTAAACCATAATTAAAAAAAAAAAGTAGGCCAGAGTCAGTGCACTGGGTAAAGCACTTGCACATGATCAACCCAGGTTAATTTACAAAGCAGAGGGGTAAGAATGTTAATTTTAGGGGGCTGGGCGGTGGCGCTGGAGATAAGGTGCCTGCACTAACCTAGGATGGACCGCGGTT
>PVKC010053364.1:0-10142 GCA_004027635.1 Crocidura indochinensis
TATTCTCAATTAGCAAAAACCAAAATCATGGTTAGCTTAACTAGCCCCTAACGCCTTAGCCAATCCTCATACAATAACTTTGATAACATAACTATGAGGTATGTGTTGTAACGAGCAATATAAAGTAAATTATTTTGTGTCTGCTATGGAGACAACCTGGAAGAATGTGGGTGGAGGAAAGATTGGTGGAAGGAAGGTCTTACTGAGTGTAGGATTGGTGTTAGAATATTGAATATGTGAAATAACTGTGTCATGAACAACTTCATAAATCATGGTTTGTAAAGAAAGCTTCAAGCAGGACAAATAAGGAAGATAAGTATTTTATTTCTGTACCAAGTACTATATTAGAACTACAATTCTTTCTTCCAGGGAAGATACAGAAGAAAGTACTTGGAAATGAACTGAAGTTCAACCAAAGCTGGTTACTTCATTGTGTCAAACAGACAAAATATATCCACGCTCTACTGGAAAATTCAGAGCATGGAAACAAATTGTCTCTAAATATGAACATATAAGAAAAGCAGTGTCTGGTTCCAGCCACCTGCCTCATAAGAAGAGAATACAGAGGGAAAAAAAAAGTGTTCAGAAGAAAAAGGGTTCATCAGGCTTTCAAAAAGCAGAAAATTGAGGAGGAAAGACAATGTAGAAGATGAACAATATCCTAGCCCAAAGAAGTTCATTAGTTTTGTAGTTATTCTCTCAACCACACCTATGTTTGGGCATACTTTTAAGGATAGAAATTTGTGACAAGATCATCACTGATAGATGGAAGAAAATACAGTCTCAATTTTTTTCATTTGTATCTTTTAGGATAAGATATAAAGTCTCCAATTTTATGGCTGAACCGATAACATCTATTGAAGGAGGCCATAGAGATGGGCTTCCTGACTCCCTAACTCCAGAGAACTCTTAGACTGAAGTGTTAACAACTATATATGTAAAGTTGGCTGATTAGGTCTGCTCATCTCCAAACAATTTGCTACATGAAAGCATTATTCTGCCATTTGCTAGTTTACAGTCACAACATTCTTATTATTTTAACATCATTTAGAATTTCCATTTATGTTATATAACTCTACTTCCAGCTAGTTGCAGTTTTATGGTTTCATATCATAGTTGTTTTTTTCTAGACATGATTTTTATTATAAACCAATGTTATAAAGTCTGACAACATTTCTGATCTAATTGAAAAATTTGTTATAACAGTTGAAAAAAGAAACTATCTACAGGAAAATTATTTCCTCATCATGGCCAACAATAACATGACCTTAAAGACGCAAAAAGGATTTCTTAAGAGCTAAAATTAATTATTTAAAAACCAAAATACAACATCTCTTTTAAAACTGAACATTGAAAAAAGCATGGAAACAAGCATATTTTGGGGGTTTTTTTCTAGGTGTTCTCTGCTTTATAGAAATTCCAATATTTCTCTCCAAGCTAAAGCAGTTTTGAGGCATTGGAAAGTAGTTCTTGAGATTTCTATAGTTGCCCATTTTGAATATATCAACAAGTTTACAAAGCCACTGAATAACTATGCAAGGGAGAAAAAAAAAACACAATTTGAATTCTTAACTGTTAAAGATAATTCAGCCATCTCTATACCCTGGACAGTTCTGAATCAACATCTCCTCTTGGTGAAATTCCAGATTTTTATGTCAAATTTGAAGCAATTGCCTCTCCCAGCATTTGTCTCTTCAGAGCTATCTCTGTCTCAGGTTTTCATCTCTTTCTTCCTTGGCTCTGACTTCTCATAATTTTTATTTCCTCCCAAATTTCTCTTTTTTTCAAATAGAATGAAGAATAGGAGGTGAGAAATCAATAAAAATGGGGCTATTGGCTTATGCTCTTATGTCAACCCATGACAATTTATTCATCCTCTAAAATACTATTGACAACCTATTCTTCTACAGTTGAATGCAACAATATTAAGTTATGCATATTTATTTCTTCTATATTAATATATGTTGAATATAAAGGCAAAATCCTTGCATAAAGAATACACACCCTTCAGTGGAAGATACAGGTAGGAAGGATATTAATCTGGGAAAATGATTATAGTATGGAGGTCCAGTTGTTCATTTAGGAAGAAAGGCCATGGTATGACATCCTTGCAAAGGTGAATTTCACATAAAACACCTTTAAAGACAGTGTCATGAGAAAAGAAATTTATATGTTGGTACTTATAAGACCATTGAACTTAAAATGATGTGTGTGACACGGGGCCGGAGCAGTGGCGCAAGCGATAAAGTATCTGCCTTGCCTGCACTAGCCTAGGAACAACCTAGGTTCAATCCCCCGGCATCCCATATGGCCACCCAAGTGAGAAGCAATTTCAAGCACATAGCCAGGACTAATCCCTGAGCTTCACAAGGTGTGGTCCAAACCCTCTCCCCAAAAAATGATGTTGTGACAAAATTAGCAAAAGATGAACTTATATCTCATTGAATTCACTATTAAGAGTTTTTGTCCCCTTTACTTGAATGATATTGGAGACCCAAAGGAGGGCTTAAGGCAAAGAAGAAAAAGTATCTGGGTTATTTTTCAGTGAGTTGTACCAGTTGAATTATGGAGGATAACCTAAAGGAAATCATGATATGAAACAGAGAGGCTTTTTAGGATAAAACCACAGTGAACTGGGAGATGATGATAATCAATATCATTGAGCTAAGAGAAAGTAAATAAACGAGTGAAAAATGGGCAAAATTCGTACATATTTTAGTAAAAAGTCAACATATTTTATGAATAGTCTAACATAAAATGGAGAGCACTGGAGATTTTGACTTGAATTATGATAGAAGGGTGTTGAGAACATGGTGCAAAAAGGAGGTAAAGTGATATGTATGATACCCCTTCAGTAGTAAGCATAGTATAAACTATGGTATTTACAGTGGTAAATAAGAGAGATTTTGGGCAAAAGGGAAGGCAGGAAGCAAACTGGCAACATTGGTGGCAGGAAATGTGCACTGGTAAAACATATTGAACATTGTATGACTAAAGTACAATCAAGAGCAACATTGTAATTGTATCTCATGATGATCTGATTAAAAGTTTATTTTAAAAAATAAGAAAATAAGATGTTGCCATGAATTGAGATTATTCTTAAAATGGGAAGAGAGTACATTATATTCTTGAGGGCTGTTAATATATGTACATATATTATACTCACAATACATGTGTATCTACAGACACATATACTAAATAACTGCTTTTATTTTGAAGATAATAAATGCCTGATACTCATTAGAAATGGTATCTGGGTGTTGTTGTTAAGAAAGTGTGATCTGGAGATATACATTTGTGTTTTATCAGCACATAAAGCAACTAGTCTACTTGTGAGCACTAAGAATGAATGTTAATAGATACGACTTCAAAAGTTGAATTCTGGAGCCATACCATATTAAGGGGCAGTGATTTATGTAGGAAAAAGTAAGAGGGATTAGAAAGGAGTAGTCAGAGATGTATAAGAATTCCCATTGAAAAAATCACTTCACATAGGAAGAGCAATCAACTGTGTTAAGAACAAATTGATTGTTGACAAGTAAGAAGGGATGTTCCAGTGCTATAAGGCAATGATGAGGGGAAAAAAGCTTCCTAATCTCCAGCTTTTAACTTTAATGCAAAACCAAAAGCTTTGTAGTGCTATCTCTTCTTTTAAAAAATACCCTGTATATATTTGCCATTTAGGAAGTAAGTTATTTGGTTTATATTATATTGAAATTCTATTGATAGTTCAGGTTTTAAAATGATGTCCCTAAACCATATGTTCAAACCATCTAGGCTTATAAAATCTTTACTGAATGAGGAAATTATTCAGTAAAAGAAAACTATCTCAGTGACTACATTATTAGGAATGTAATTCAGTGATTTTCCAGAAAGATGTATTACCTGGCCCAGATGGATAATTTTCTTAGTCTGGTGCCATCTAAGCTGATAAAAATAAGTAGGCACTGCATGTGAATATTGCCATTTTACCTCTGAATATCAGTGCAATGTCCAGGGATTGAGAACACTATATACTTATCAGACATGAAGTACCTTAAAAAGTAAAGAAATTTTAAAAGTAAATGAATCAAATTTCTGCCCAGGCATATATTTTAGCCATATCTAGAGATCATATAAAAGCAGATGCTTTATAGATATAATATAAAATCTCTTGGAATATAAAACTGCCTTACTTAAATGTAAGCTGTTATTTTACTTGGTTAGTAAAAGTATTATTTAGATATATTTTTTTTTAGTTAAAAGTGGTCAATGAGCTCTATAGTTACCTTTGTTTAATCATCTTTGAAATATCTAGGAAGAGAATTGGGACATAGCTCTGGAGCTCTGAAATAGAATACAAACTTTGTATAAAAGAAACTACTACCACTACTACCACACTACTACTAAGTAGTAGTATTACTACTAGTAAAGTAGCACGTAATAGTAGCAGTAACAGTAGCAGCAGCAGCAGTAGTAATAATAGTAGTAGTAGTAGTAGCAGCAGTTAGTAGTAGTAGTAAATAGGGCAAAAATAATACAGTACTGAGAGGTTTCTCAGTGGGTAAATAAAATGTTTTGTATAAAGGACACAGGTTTAATCCCCAGAGAAATGTTGGGAATAAATCCCATCCCAGCACTGACCTTTTTAGAAAAGTACAGCCAACACCAACAGATCTGATTCCCATAGAGCAAAAACATAATAATTATCCTGAGATATGAATAAAACATAAAATAAATATCTAAAGAGAATGAAACCTGGTCAGAGGGATAGTGTAGGGTTAGGTTTATGCCCTACATGTTTCCAGCACAAACTATGATATCACACAGTCACTGAGCAGAGTTGAGTATAATCCTGAAGACTCCTGAGCACTACTTAGTGTGGTCTGGAGGCCCTGAACTTTTCTTGGTTGAATACTGAACAAAGCCAAAAGAAACAAACAAGAAGCTAACATAGAGAATTAAGAGATATAACCTATGTCTTGTATAAAGAATAATTTTGGAAAAGGTCCAAAAACAACAAAAGCACTTCTCATCAATTCTGAAGAGACTGGTAAAAGCTCAGGAAAGATTAAGAGATATAGCCAATAATACAGATTGAGGGCAGACTCTAATAGAACTTGGACCCCTGATTTATCAAACTATAAGATCAGATGTTCTGAAAAGCCTATCATGAAAACAGAAAATAATTAGAAGTACTCTTTCAAATACAAAAAATATGGTTAAAGTATCCAATGCAATTTTGTATTGACAATTAATGTGCAATATTATTTATTATTTAAAAATTGCACACTGTGATTGTATACTCAGGGAATTTAATGAGCAACATAAGGCATGAAAATATAATACGAAAATACCTCAGTAATTAATTTCTTAATTTGGTTGCTTTAAGAGATATTTTTCTTCACCTATTGTTAGTTCCTCAATTCTAACCTCATTAAAATTTAGCAAAAGTTTATCATTGACATCAAATATATCTTATCCTTAATGATAGATCCAGCTTGCAATTTCCTACTATACTATGATGTTGCTGTTTGCAAGTAGCATATACTTGGAACAGCTGGACAGATATCACAGCATCTGGAACAAGATTAGTCTGTAGGTAATCACTGACTACTGAGGATGCCAAGGAAAGAACTATTAGTGTTCACAAACTCTTATTTTTAGATATGTGGCAATAAAAACTAATGTATCTTATTCTTGAAAATCTTCAAAATTCCTTCTTCAAAGCTCTCAGCTCTAAGATATTTATTCTTGAGAATTTTCAAAACCAATCTTAAATATTTCTGGATCAATAGTGATTAGTTTAAATTGTGCTTGTCTCAAAGACTGCTGGAAATCAATTCACATGAGCAGCTTAAAATTATATCATAGGCCCGGGTCAACAAGTGTTGGGTGCCAAGTCTAAATAGAGTAGACCTAATTTTCACTAAATTGAAATATGTAATACAGGAATAGACTGAAAGATGTCATAGGAAATAGCTTCTCTGTCTCTAATGTCAATATACTCCCTAAATACAAAATAAAGATAAAACAGATAAGAAATCCACATTATGATACAGTTTTGATTCACCCACATGCAAATAGAGGGTGCTATTTATAATATAAACTGGCTATGGTTTCGAGGTTTAAATGACCATTTGGTGGTATGGTACATAGGCACAGAAACTATGATAAAGTGAAATTTATTTTACACTGATGGTGGGATTTGTGCCAGATTTTTTTAATGTCTAAAACTTAACTATCAGTAATTCTTCTGTTGTTGTTGTGTTTTGTTTGGGGGTCACACCCGGCAATTCTCAAGGGCTACTCCTGGCTCTATGCTCAGAAATAGCTCCTGGCAGACTTGGGAGACCATATGGGATGCTGGGATTTGAACCTCCATCTTCTCCGTGCAGGGCAAATGCCCTACCTCCATGCTATCCCTCCGGCCCCTAAAACTTAACTATCAGTAATTCTATAAAACATGTTTCTAATATAATTTTAAAATTAAATAAAGTGGTATTCCTTATTTAATAATTATTGTTTATCAATGGAGGAGCATCTTAAACTAGACTACTTGTACTTAGGTTTTAAATAATTGAGGTTTAAATTAAACCTGAAAGTTTAATTACTATTGGTGAGCCTCAACTCTAAGTGACTCTCCTAAGATATAAGTGCAGGTACTTCAATAAAACAGTCTATAAAGAACAAAGTGATTTCCCCATTTTCTTCTGAGGTTATATATACTTTCTATGAAGCTAAATTATACTTATTCCCAAAGCTGGCAGGGATACAACCAAGAAAGATAACAATATATAAATCTCACTGATGAACATTGATGCAAAATCCTTATCAAAATCATAGCAAACTGAATTCAACAACACAACAGAAAGATCATACATCATGACCAAGTAAGTTTCATCATGGGTTGCAAGTATGGTTCAATATATGCAAATCAATCAGCATCATACTCCACACATCAGTAAAAGGATGGATAAAAAACATATGATCATAACAATGCAGAGAAAGCATTAGATAAGATCTGATACCCATTCATGATTAAAACCACCAGCAAAATAGGTATGGAAGGAATCTTCCTTATGATTGTAACATCTATATATAAAAAGCCCTTAGTCAACATTATTCTTAATAGCAAAAAACTGAAAGCACTTCCACTATGATCAGGCACTAGGCAAGGATGTCTGTTGTCTCCATTCGTTTCAACATACTATTGGAGGTCCTAGCAATAGCAATCAGGCAAGAGAAGGAAATCAAAGGAATTAAAATTAAAAAGAGAAAATCATACCATATCTATTTGCAGGTGATACGATGATGTATGTGAAAGACCTTAAAGAGTCACAAAAAAAACTCCGAGAAACAATAAACCAATACAGCAAATTGGCCAGCCATAAAATAAATACACAAAAAAACAGTTGTATTCCTTGACACAAATAATGATTCAGAAGAGAACGTGATCAAAGAGTCTATTTCATTTAAAATAGTGTCCAAAACCATCAAGTACCCTATGAGTCAGTCTAACAAGAGAGATGAGACCTATACCACAAAACTTCAAAATACTTAAGAATGAGATTGAAGAGATCCTAAGGAATTGGGAAAACATTCCATGGTCATGGATTGTAAAGAATCAATATAATCACAATAACTATCTTACCTAAACCACTTTATAGAATGAATGAAATCCCTATTCAAATTCAGACAACATTCCTCAATTACTTAGAAAAATCAATTATAAAATTTGTGTGT
Source organism: Crocidura indochinensis (assembly GCA_004027635.1). Taxonomy (NCBI): domain Eukaryota; kingdom Metazoa; phylum Chordata; class Mammalia; order Eulipotyphla; family Soricidae; genus Crocidura; species Crocidura indochinensis. The sequence goes on from PVKC010053364.1 coordinate 7,726, forward strand.
AATCATAAACGACCTAGAATAGACAAATCTATATTGAAAACAAGAAAGTGGGAGGCATCTCATTACTTTACTTGAAGCCATAGTGATCAAAACAGCATGGTATTGGAATTATCATGACAATGCAGTGAGTGAGAGAAATAGAATGCCTGTCTCAAATACAGACAGGGGGTGGGGAGGAAGATGATGGGGGGCAGTGGTGATGGGAAGGTTGCGCTGATGAAGGGGGTGTCTGTTTTTATAACTGAAACCCAACTACAAACATGTTTGTAATCATGATGCATAAATAAAGATATTAATTTCATTAAAAATAGTGATAAAGTGCACTCTAAAAATGTGCCGGCACATTTTATATGAATCATACATACATGCATATTTAGAACTGGTGAGTATCTTCACAAAACTGTTTACTGAGTTATTCTAAAACAAAAACTAAATAAGAAATCAGAAAGAAAACACAGAAAACCTGAGTTTTCTATAGAATAAAGAAAAAAATAACCAACTCCTAAATATAATTAGTGAAAGGGTTTTCAGAAATGAGAACTCTGCAACCTACTTTTAGTGAGGAAACACTAGGCAAGATCAGATTTAGCAGGAAATTGTCCTATGTTAGATTTGGGATGTTTTTGTAATGATGTCTATAGACCCATCATCACCTTGTGGAGCCTTGGTTATTTATATCAATCGAGTTAAATATTAAATCTGCACTTTTTTAAACAGGGAGCAGGAGAATGGTGAGCAGGTTCACAAAAGGAAAATACAAGACAAAAATGTATATGGTTGGTTTAAAAAAGGCTGCCGATTCCCTGACTGCCCCAGCAGTAGCAGTTGTTGTGAAAACTCTAAATAAAGCTAACTCAAAAAGTAATTAATTCACCCCCCACCTTATTTCAGAAAAGAGAAGAGTTTTCTTCAGAGATGTTGGGTGTTTATGCAGAGAAATCACCAGACACGCCTGTCTTCAGTGATCTCAGATGCATGCGCCTACCATGACAGGGTGGAAAAGGGAGACCAGCAGACTCTGGTGAATGTTTGGGAGGCAGTTATTAATAATTGCTCTTAGAAAAGGCTTTTATTTCCTTTAGGAAAAGAAGACAGACGAGCTTATGAGCCTAAGACTGGTGATACCTTGTAGGATTTTCTTTTCTCCTGACTATATTTTTTTCTTTTGTGCCCTCATTCACTGAAAATGTTTTCCTCCTATTCTGTTTCATTTCAGCCAGTGTCTGTTTGTTTTTGTTGTTCTCCTTGATTTGCTGGAAGATTGACAAAGAGTCTAAAGTATGTAAGGGCCTGCTTTGAATTAAGCTCACCAAGTTAAATTACAGATCACAAAGGCCATGCTTAGAAACAAGGTAATTTTCATTCCAGCTTGAAAGAACCCATGGTTGCAAAGCAAGGTATGGAGCAAAGAGAAAATGGTTGTATTCCTTGGCTACTTACAAAGAAGGCAGGGATAAATTGCTTGTTTGTTTAATAGCTTTTGAAAGAAGCAGATAGATTGCTTTTGGTGACTAAATGTGGTTATGAGAAGTTGAACAATTGGAGCCATTTCCATAATCAGCAATTGCTGTTTCTGAAATTAGCACCAAAAGTAAGTGATAAATAAAAGGGAAATATGTCTGGCAGGAAGCATTATTCAATCATAAACTATCCCAAATGGTTAAAATGTAGCTTATTTTACACTCCTTTGAATTTACCACAACATGGGAAAAACTAGACCATTCAATTTCACAGTTCCAGGAGAAAAGAAGACTCTGGAACTTTTACTTTCCTAGCAATGTGTTTGTGATGCATTCCAGATGGACAAGCCTTGAAAAGTGACAGTATCCATCTACTTGAGAGAAGAACACAGAGAGTGAGAGTTTTCATATTCCTGTCTCTCTAAAACATAAACACTGCAAACCACAAATGAATCTACTTAATCCAATTTGGGACAACTCCTTCTGATAAAAAAAGCCTTATCAGTTCTCATCAAAGCATCCAGTCATCCTTATCAGTTCTCATCAAAGCATCCCTAGAGTCTGTGAGGGAGCAGAGTGTTAGGCCAGAGAGTTGATGAAATAAAACTAAATAAAGCTAAAGACAGTAATTTGGATTAAGATATATAGCTGATATTTAATGTGCGGGTAACACGGGGCTGAAATGCATTGGTGAAATGCATCTTCTGAGTTCAATTAAAATATTTTTTTAAAATCCTGACAAATTGGAAACATGATCTAAATCCAATCGAATAACATTTAATGGAAATAAATGTTAGGACCTGCATTTGGCAAATTCATTTGTAGAATGACATAACAGTAGAATTGGGGGTACCAATTGCTACATAGGGAATGCCTAGCAGAGAGGCATTAAAGTTCTAAGAAAATGTCTCTTTGTAATAAAGACAGGAAGGAAGGAAGGAAGGAAGGAAGGAAGGA
>PVKC010053365.1:0-10130 GCA_004027635.1 Crocidura indochinensis
TTTTTTTCATTTTTTTCTACTACAGTCACAGCAGTAAAGAACTTTCTTATCTGTATATCTTTAGAATAAGACTCAACATTTCTACAGAAGAGGGATAAGGAAGTGAAATAGTGAAATCATTAGTCTAGGTATGCTGTCTCATAAATAGTTCACCTTAATGTGGTGCAAAGGTTTCTCCTTAGGACTTTCTTTGAGGACCATATTACATGTTTTCACTCAGAAACACTGTAAAGAGGAATTTCAGCCAGGACTTATTAACTAAATCTGGAGTGGAATTTTGTGGTTATATTGGATTCTATTAGGGAATGCCCTCTCAGCCTGAATTAATCCTTTTTTTTTTATAGCCACACCCAGTTGGTTGTTTTTCTTTTCTTTTTTTTTTCTTGAGTCACACACATTTGTGGGATTTTTTAGTCACACCCAGTGTTGCTCAGGAATTATTCCTGGCTCTGAACTCATGGGTTGCTCTTGGCAATGCTCACTACATGTTGTGCCACTTGTTGAAACCAGATCAGCTACCTGCAAGGCAAGTGCCCTCCCATTATAATATTGCTCTAGCCCCTATTGTAGTCTTTTGTGTCCTGCCTGATGAAGAGAAAAGAACTCACCTGAACCAGTCTTCTGCACCTGGGGACTGAAGAAGAGAAGGAACCACAGCCACAGTGGGAACAAGAGACCCTCTATAGAGGCTTACTCTCTCTTTCAGGACACAAACTCTGAAGCTAGAATTCAAATTGCACCTATGACTTTCCAAAGATGTTTCTTTAGGTTTCTTGTTAGTAAGATGAAAATAATCAGAATTCCTACCTCCAAGTGTTAAATGGACATATTAATTTAGGTACAGAGGAGAAACCAGAGTATAGAGACTGCTATAGACACCAGGGTTATGAAATGAAATAAAATAATCCATGAATTTAGCACCACACTTGAGAAATTATAAAAGACCCATTAAGTTATAAGAAATTTTAAGAAATACTGTTTCCAGGGCAGGAAAGGTGGCGCTACCGGTTAGGCTTCTGCCTTGCGCGAGCTAGCTTAGGATGGATCGAGGTTTGATCCCCAGGCATCCCATATGGTCCCCCAAGCCAGAAGCGATTTCTGAGCACATAGTCAGGTGCAACCCCTGTGCGTCGCTGGGTGTGGCCCAAAAACCAAACCAAACCAAAACAAAACAAAAAAGAAATACTGTTTCCTAGAAACAAACTTTTCCTGAAAGGTCATAGAACTATACATAGCACATCAAAGAGAACATACATTAAGTACATGTGAAACAGGGCAAATATAAATACATTCTAGATTATTCCAATGGTATCTTATTATGATTACTGTTACCAGATATGCTCATCAGCTTGTTGTTTTAATCTATTTTACTGTTTTGTTTTGGGCCACATCTAGTAGTACTTAGTACTCCTTGCAAAAGGGTCATTCCTGGTAGTGGTCAGGTGGCAAGGCATAGTGCCAATTGAACTTCAGATTGGTGACATATAAGGCAAGCCACTTTCCCCTAATGTATATCTCTCTATGCTAAAAATTGTTGTTATTGTTGTTTTTGAGTCAGCGGTGCTCAGAAGTAGAGTTTTGGCTCTGTGCTCAGGGGTCACTCCAGGAGGTGATTGGCGAACCATATATGCCAGAGGTGGCTAACAAGTTCCACACAAAGAGCCAAAATTTTCAACAGTGAGAGTCAGAGAGCCGCATCACGCAGTGACCTGCCAAAACAGACAAACACTCACACAAAAGCATCTAATTTTAATAATAATATATTAAACACATATTGCATTTTGTCGTTTTGAATGAGGGTAAAAATCCTGCAGTAAATGGTGAGGGTGTGCTACGTCCTCCACACTAAGAACTAATGGCCAGATGTGACCCAATATGTGACACACTGGTCCGTCCGTACCCCCACCCCCGCTCACTGGCCCATGCAGTTGTGAGCCACAGTATACAAAATCATAAGAGGCAAAGAGCCGCATTCATTTTGACCGTGAGCCGCTTGTTCTCCACCCCTGATATATGCTGTCAGTGATAGAACCAAGATTCGATGCAAAGAAAGTGACTTCACCCCTGTATCATCTCTTTGGCCCAGTTCCCCCCAACACACACTTCTTTTTATGTTTCTCTTTTGCTTCAACAATTTTCTCTCTCATTCAATATTTACAATTCCAGGTATAGGCTTCAAAGAGTTGTAAGCACAGTTTCACAGGGATATTTGTATTCCTAAACTCATAGCAAATTTTTTATAGTTCTCCAAAGATCATTTGACCAAAACATGAATAAACCCCATTCTGTTGTGTACATTGTACATGGAATTGGAAATTCGCTAGCCTCAGAAGAGGACAGAGTTCTGACACATGCTAAAATGTGGATAAATCTGGAGAGTATGTAAGATGAAAATTGTTGGTTTTAGACATACACTGAGAATGTAGATGGATATTATCAGAGTTTGAGGTTCTGGTCGGGTACCAGTGAAAGAGCTAACAGAGTTTAAAAGATACAAATTTCCAAGGATATGTGATGGTTAGGACAGAGATAGTTAATACTATTGCATTATTGTTGGTGTTTGAGAAACTAGCTCAACATGCTTATGTGCATCTGGCCTTGGCTCTGGTAGCCCCCAAGCATTTTCAGACCCTAATATAATGCACTGCCAGACCTGAGCACCAAATTCTAAGTTATGATGTGACCCACAGGTTCCCTAAGCTCCTCTGGGTTTAGTACTTATAAATATTAATTAACAAAATAGAGGCTGAAGAGATAGTATGGAGGTAAGGCTATCGCATATGGTCCCCGAGCCTGCCAGGAGCAATTTCTGAGTGTAGAGCCAGGAGTAACCCCTGAATGCCACCAGGTGTGACCCCCCCCAAAAAAACAAAAAAAATTAATTAATAAAATTATATTATTTCATATATAAACACTATTTTGGAAGAATATCTTAAAAGCTCTTATTACTGGGCAGGGAGATCCCTCAAAGATTGGAACACATGTGTTCCATGTATGCTCTTCAGGTTCACTTGCTAGCACTTCATAGTACTCAGAAAACTGCTGGGTAGTAATCCCTAAACATTGAGCTAGTACCTAGAAAAAGAAAATACCAGGTGGGACGAACAGTACGAGCATCAAGTGACAGTACTGAGGTCTTGCATGCATCTGACCCCAGTTCGATGGCCAGCACCACAAGTTCCACCAAGCACTGACTTGAGTGAATCCTAGTGAGCACATAGCCAAGCAACACCAGGTCCAAAACAACTGCCCCATCAACACACACATTCATTAGACTTATTGTGGTGATTATCTTAATAAGATATGTTTTGCCTCCAAAACTATATATAATTCTACATTTTATAATATCTTTATTTAAGCACCATGATTACAAACATTTTTGTAGCTGGGTTTCAGTAATAAAAATTATACACCCTTCACTAGAGCAACCTTCCCACCACCAATGCCCCCCAATTTCCTGCTCCTCCATCTGCATCTGTCTTCAAGACAGGCATCCTATTTATCTCACTCACTACCATTGCCATGATAGTTGTTATTTGTTGCATGATAGTGTAGTTATTTCTCTAACTGCACTCACCGCTCTTTACGGTAAGATTCATATCATGAGCCAGTACTTCTAGCCCTCATCTCTATTGTTTCTGTGTATTATTAACATACTGTCTTTTTTTCTTAAATCCCAAAGATGGGTGAGACTATATCTATTTCTCCTCCTCTGCTTTATTCCACTCAGCATAGTGTTTCCACATTCATCATGTATATGAAAATTTCAGGGGCCCGGGAGATAGCATGGAGGTAAGGCATTTGCCTTTCATGCAAAAGGTCATCGGTTCGAATCCCGGTGCCCCATATGGTCCCCCGTGCCCGCCAGGAGCAATTTCTGAGCATGGAGCCAGGAGTAACCCCTGAGCACTGCCGGGTGTGACCCAAAAACCAAAAAAAAAAAAAAAAAGAAAATTTCATCACTTCATTTTCATGATGGCTGCATAGTATTCCACTGTGTACATATGCCAGTTTCTTTAGCAGTTCTTCTGTTGTCGGGCATCTGAGTTGTTTCCTGATTCTTCCTACTGTAAATTGCACTGCAATGAATATAGGTTTCTAAAACATATTTCTGTATTCCTAGGGTATATCCCTAGGAATGGTATTGCTGGATTATTGAAATTGAGCTGGGAGTTCAAGTTTTGGTTTTTTGAAGAATATTTATATAGTTTTCAGAAAGGCTGGATTAGATGGCATTCCCACCCACCAGCAATAAATAAGAGTTCCTTTCTCTCCACATCTTTGGAAAGTCATAGATGCAATTTGAATCCCAGCTTCATAGTTTATGTCCTGAAAGAGAGAGAATGCCTCTATGAAGGCTCTCTTTTTCCCCATGTTAAACTGTGACCTGTGATTCCTTCCTTCCCTTTTCAGTCCCAAGGTGCAGAAGACTGGGTCAGGTTAGTTCTTCAGTCCTGTTATTTCAGTTTGGAGTTTTCTCATTTCTATTTTTATATTCTCTTGATTCTTACTGTATGTACTCAAGTATAAGCTGAGTTTTTCAGCACAAAATTTATGCCAAAAAAACCGAAATCGGCTTATAGATTTCATACGGGTTATTTGATTCTGTGTGCACGCACCGAATCAAATGTACGTAGTCTCCAGTCATCTTCTGCCATCTGCTGGAGTGGGCGGTGCTTCAGCTCAGTCCACAAGTCATGGCTGAACTGGATGCCACTGAACTATTTAACCCACAAAAATATGCTGCACTTTGTATGAAACCGACAGCAGTGATGATGATATCTGCAAACTCTCAGTGATGATGACAATGTCTGCGTTGATACCCTCACATCAGATACAGCTGAAGCTCTGGTTGGATACACAGATGATGAGGAGGAAGAATCCAATCTTGAAGGATGTTAACCTTTGTGATTTAGCTTGGTTACCTGTTAAACTACAGTTTTCTGCACTTTATTTAAAGTTTTAAAGTTATTGTTACTAGTTTACAGTTTTTTCTTTAGCATTAAATATTGAAAACTTTTAACCTACTGATTCCTCAATTATTGTAATTGTTTGGGTATATATTTTTGAAATTTACCAGTGGCTGCTGCATTTTTCCGCCTTAGCTTACACTCGAGTCACTAAGTTTTCCCAGATTTAAGGGTAAAATTTGGGGGGAGGGGTCAGCTTATACTCAGGTAGGCTTATAATCGATATATATACACTATATATATTTATATATCGATATATATATATATACAGTATTTGGGGCCGGAGAGATAGCACAGCGGTGTTTGCCTTGCTAGCAGCTGATCCAGGACCTAAGGTGGTTGGTTCAAATCCCGGCGTCCCATATGGTCCTCCCGTGCCTGCCAGGAGCTATTTCTGAGCAGATAGCCAGGAGTAACCCCTGAACACCATCGGGTGTGGCCAAAAAACAAAAGACAAAATATATATATATATATATATATATATATATATATATATATATATATATATATACATACAGTATTTGTGGTTCCTTCAGCTCATTCCATGCTTTCTTTGAGTTCTATGAACATCTTCCATATTTCTTCTCCAAAGCCCTTATCTGAGAGGCTAAAATAGGTGGCTGGCATTTTTTTGGGGTAATCAGAGCTGCCATCTTCATTCTCTCTGCATGGTGGAGGCCTTTGTTGTTTCACATTGTCACACTCATAGTGTGACGTTTTCTAGGTATTATGCTGGGGTTCATTGACAGGAGATGTCTGGCAGCTGTGGGGCAGAGAGAAGTCACTGGGTTCCCCTGGCTCTACCCTTCGTGGGGAGTGTCAACTCACCTCTGTTGATGTGGCTTCTGTGTGTTCTTTTGAGCAGTGTTGGTTCCAGAACTGGCAGCTATGGGTCTGTATGGCATCCATGATAAAAAGTACTCAGCTCTATTTCATTTTTTTAAATTAACATAGAAACAGTAATTTATCTCTTCCTGCAATCTTTCTCTTCCTTTCTTCCACATACCATTACTCAGAGACCACTCTTGCCAAGGGTGCCAATGACCTCCTGTTTCTAACTCCTGAAGTAACCACAACCTCTCTTTCAGTTTTTCACACACCTGATCCCTGTCTCTCCCCTAATTCATTTAATTCATCTAGATTCTAGATACTTTGGTTTTCCTCATATTTCCTCATACTCCTTTAATTCTTTTTAGAAAATATGTACAGATGCTGTTATTTTTGATTCACTTCATCCCAAACGATGATTTGACCCTCTGCCATTACACCAATATTATATCTCTTTTCATTACTGGCATGACCCCTTTTTAACTGCCAAATCTGCTCTCTAAGTAAATCCTCATCGTGGTCAAAGACTCTGAATCCCCTGAACCTCCTGACGTTGTGCCCTTCACTTTCTCTGAATCTTTTGCTCCTGAGTGTCTGCTCCTTGGTCAGGAATATAGCAGGTTTCCACTTTATTTATTCCACTGTAATTCTCTTCATCCAGAAGTCTTCAGCTCTCCCTCCTTCCCCCTTAAAAGTTTAATGGTGATAGTCCCATGTTACCTTGCAGTGAGCTATAATCTACACATTTTAAATGGAAGCAATCCTCATCCCATTGTCTGCTCCATACACTATTTTCCTTTTCTCCAGAGCCCTGAATCACCAAATTTATGTATCATATGACCCCAGTAAACTCCAGGCAAAAAATGCTGGGTAAATTGAGTCACAATATGATACTAGGAGCCAGCCAATAGGATAGGAAGGCTATGAGAAGGAAATGAGTTCTGAAGGAGGCTATGGTTAGAAATAAATTGAGGAATACTGAGTTATAATATTGATTAGTTTCTGGTTTATTTTCCTTTTTTCACTGACAAAATTAGAGCTTTTTATTGAGTTCATTGGTGTATTTTTCAGCACCAAGAAAAAGTTTTACTACTCTGTACGGATCTTAGTTACCTTAGGGATTGAATTTACTGTAGAATAATTTCCCAAAATATTGAACCATTCTGGACATCCATTATGCTGTATGTTTTTCAGAACAGTTCTGTGATAACTGCCAACAGATACTCTAATATCCATTTTACATAGAAATAAATTAGGTTCACAGGGGCTAAGAGTTTTCACGTATGTGTCTTAAATAAGACTATTCATTAACTCAACAAGCAAAGATGGAATCAACCAGAGCTCTGCTTAGAGTCAAGACTATTGTCTATTCTGAAGATCTAAGTCCATGACCCATTCAAGAAAAGGCACAATCTAGCATATTCAGTTAAAGTTCAGGATAATACAAGGCTAGTCAGAGAGGACTTGGAGTCTGTGCTGCAATCTTATGTTCAGTCCTTGACTCTGCGACCTGGGCAAGAGCCCTTACCAATCCCCACCCTCTGTTTCCTCACCTGCAAAATGGGAATGGCACTAAGAACTCTTTTTAGTAGGTCATAGGCCTTACGTACAAGAACTCATTGATAGAAATCCTTGTGTTTTCTGCTTATCCCTTTCAATCACGATGGTTTTCTTCTGTTTAATTCCTATAATTTACAAAATAAACCCAATGTGCTTTTGGAAGGGATTCGAAAATATAAAATCTAGCATAATGTCAAATAAACTTTTTCAAATTTAAGAGTAGAATGTGCTCATCCTCCATGACCCATGTGGCTCTCAACACTCACCCCCAGCCTAGAGTCAAGAGAAAGCTCTTGGCCCATCTCTCTCTCTTCTTCCTTTTGTAAATCTGTTCCGGGCAGAGGAGGAAGAGCCACCAATCTCCAGCTGCAAGGTTGAAATGGAAACCGACATAAAGTGCAAGCAAAAGGCTCAATTTCCCAATCGCTGCAGCTGTTGAGCGCCCTGAGCTATTTTTAAACCCCTTTTCAGAAACTCCAGTCAGTGCTTTGCAATGGATCTATTTTCTTAACTGCCAAAAGATAATGCTTGAAAGAGAGAGCTTGAAAATATTCCATGGCACTCATAAAAATGACTGAAATAGATGGTATATAAGACAGCCTTTGTCTGGAGCAGAGGAGGAAAGCGAGATGGTCTTTTAGACCCCAGGGCATCAGGTCTGCTTCATCCACAGACCACAACTGAGCTTTTGTGTAGTGGATGTGCCCTGTGACCAGAAGAGGCAAGAAAACCAAACAGTAATTGTAGAGAGCATCAGACTTGGCATTTAAATCAGTCACCAATTCCAGGAAATAGAGGACCCCAAAATAACTCCCAAAGATCCCCTCTTAACTTGAGCACTGCCTTATCTGGCAAAACTGTCCAAACCGTCTAAAATCAGACCCGCCTGATGCCCCCTCAGTGAACTCCTCCAGCATTTTCCCTGCTCCTTTGGTAGAGCCCCCTCAGCCATGGAGTCATTTATGTTTTAAATTTAGGAATCATCTTCAATTAGCTGTCTGCTCAGAAATAGCTCCTGGCAGGCACGGGGGACCATATGGGTCACTGGGATTCGAACCAACCACCTTTGGTCCTGGATCAGCTGCTTGCAAGGCAAACGCTGCTGTGCTCTCTCTCCGGCCCGATTCTGCTTTTCTTCACCTTCCACATCCAATACTTACTAAATGTCACCTCCGAAATAGCTCTCAAATGGTTTTGTCTTTATATCCACTCAACAATGGCCCTGATTCAATTAGTTATTATTGTGCCTCTATTTTTTTTTCAAGAGCATTTTTTTTTTGGTTGTTGGGTCACACCCGGTGGCACATAGGGGTTACTCTTGGCTCTGCTCTCAGAAGTCACTCTTGGCAGGCTCGGGGGATCATATGGGATGCTGGGATTCGAACCAGGATCCATTCGGTGTTTGCTGCGTGCAAGACAAACGCCTTACCAGTGTGCTATCACTTCAGCCCCTCTAGAGCATTTTAATTCATTTCTCTGCATCTTTTTTGCCCTTCCTCACCAATTGACACTAAGATGGGTAAACCATATCATGTCACTTCTACCTTAGAACACATACAAGTATTTTTGTAAAAGATGACAGCACAGTGGGTAGGATATTTGTCTTGCATATGGCCTACCTGGTTCAATGTTAACCTGGTATTTCATCTGGTCCCTTAAGAACCACCAGGAATGACCCCTGAGTACAAGAGTAGGAGTAATTCTTGAGCACTTCCAGGGCGACCAAAAGCAAAACAAAAATAGTTTTCTAAAATATGATTTTTTTAAAATGTTCTCCCTTCCCTACCTGATTGCTATTCTTGCAATGATCAGGGGTTACCTGATCATGGCTGTGGTGTTTGCATATCTGATTATGGTGCTCATCAACTCTGCTTCAGGATATACATATCCGCTGGGAGTCTCAGACATTGAACCAAGCTTGGCACAGAGGATCAAACTTGTGGACTCAAGCTTGCATGATAGGTTCATTTATTTTGTTTTGTTTTTAAATAATATCTTTATTTAAGCACCATGATTACAAAGCTTTTAGTTTATCTCCATTGGGAATAATATTTGCCATTGGCTTGGTAGATGGCCTTGGCTATATTGAGAAAAGTTACTTCCAGTCTCATCTTGATGAGAGTTTTTATTATTATTATTATTATTATTATTATTATTATTATTATTATCAAGAATGGGTATTGGACCTTATCGAATGCTTTCTCTGCATTTATTTGTTTATTTATTTATTTTTTTTGGATTTTGGGCCACACCCAGTGATGCTCAGGGGTTACTCCTGGCTATTCGCTCAGAAGTCGCCCCTGGGCTGGGGGATCATATGGGGCACGGGGGATCGAACCGTGGTCCGTCCAAGGCTAGTTCGGTAAGGCAGGCACCTTACCTCCAGCACCACCGCCCGGCCCTCTCTGCATTTATTGATATGATTATATGGTTTTTATTTTTACTTTTGTTATTTGATGCATTATGTTGATTGATTTAAGTATGTTAGACCATAGTTGCATTCCTAGAATGAAAACTACACGATCAGGGCTAGAGAGATAGTATGGACATAAGGCGTTTACCTTGCATGCAGAAGGATGGTGGTTCATATCCTGGCATCCCATATGGTCCCCCAAACCTGCCAGTAGCGATTTCTGAGTGTAGAGCCAGGAGCAACCCCTGAACACTTCCAGATGTGACCCAAAAAGAAAAAAAAGAAAAGAAAAAAGAAAGAAAGAAAGAAAGAAAGAAAGAAAGAAAGAAAGAAAGAAAGAAAGAAAGAAAGAAAGAAAG
>PVKC010053366.1:0-10056 GCA_004027635.1 Crocidura indochinensis
ACGGGGGACCATATGAGTCACCGGGATTCGAACCGATGACCTTTTGCATGAAAGGCAAATGCCTTACCTCCATGCTATCTCCCGGGTCCCTGAAAGTGGCTTTTTTTGTTGTCTGTTTTTGGGCCATACCCGGTGACTCTCAGAAACCGCTCCTGGCTTGAGGGACCGACCATATGGGACGCCAGGGGATCCAACCGAAGTTCGTCCTAGGCTAGCGCAGGCAAAGCAGATGCCTTACCATTTGCACCATCGCTCTGGCCCTGAAAGTGGTTTTTTATTCATTCATTAGGGGCCCAGCAATAGCCCACAGGGATGGATGCCAACATTATGACCTGCCCGCCTGGAGGATTAGAGAGGGGGAGAGGGAGAGAGAGAGAGAGAAAGAGAGACCGAGCGAGCGAGCTAAATATACTTTGTTATTATTTCTTGGGGGGGTCACACCTGGCAGTGCTCAGGGGCTACTTCTGGCTCTACACACAGAAATCACCCCTGGCAGGCTAAGGGGACCATATGGGATGCTGGGATTCAAATCACCGCCCTGCATGCAAGGCAAACACCTTACCTCTGTGCTATCTCTCTGGCCCCTTAATCTTTTTTCTTCTTTTGTTTTTGTTTTTGGGCCACACCCAGCAGCACTCGGGTTACTCCTGGATCTATACTCAGAAATTGTTCCTGGCAGGTTGGGGGGGTAGGGGGGCGGGGATATGGGATGCCGGGATTCGAACCATCGTCCTTCTGCATATAAGGCAAATGCCCTACCTCCATGTTATCTTTCTGACCCCCAAGTTTTACTTTTATACCCGGCATGACAAGGGGCATGTCCAGGGGGCATGTCCAGGGAGTGGTATTCAGGTTCAATAGTCATTACAGTGGGGGCTATTCAAAGGCATGCCTAAGTCCAACTGCTATACATCAGGCACTTGCCTTGCATGTAGCTGATCCTAGTTTGAACCCCAAACCAATTACTGTTTTAAATTCATTCATTGTATTATGGAACAACAGCTTATTCTTTTTTTTTTTTTTTTATTTTGGGCCACACCGGTGACGCTCAGGGGTTACTCCTGGCTATTCCTTCAGAAGTCGCTCCTGGCAGGCACGGGGGACCATATGGGGAATCGGGGAATGGAACCTCGGTCCGTCCTAGGTTAGAGCAGGTAAGGCAGGCACCTTACCTCCAGCGCCACTGCCTGGCCCCAATAACAGCCTATTCTTTTCAATCAGTTTTATTGCTGATGTGGGGACCAAACCAGGGACTCACTCATAGTGCTGGTCTGTTCTTTTTTTTGTTTGTTTTGGATCACACCCAGCAAGGCTCAGGGGTCACTGCTGGCTTTACACTCAGAAATCGCTCCTGGCAGGCTAGAGAGAACATATGGGATGCCTGGATTTGAATCAGCATCAGTCTTGGATTGACTGCGTGCAAGGCATATGCCCTTCCGCTGTGCTATCTCTCTGGCTCTGGTCTGTTCTTTCATCTTTTTTTGTAGCTTGCCCTATCCACTGAATTCCTCCAGCCCCTCTCTTTTATCTCCCAGCAATTTAATCTATTATTATGGACATTTGAGGGGGTTCCAGTTCAGGGCTATTCTTGAGGACACTTGTCCACACACACACACACACACACACACACACACACACACACTCCAGTTCAGGGCTATTCTTGAGGACACTTGTCCATACACACACACACACACACACAAATACACACACACAGGTTCAACCCAGGTTCAAACTCCAGCACTGACGAGTTTTGACGCTTTTGCCAAGGGTGATTTCTAAGCACAGAGCAGAGAGAAAGCTCAAAGATTGCTGGGTGTGGCTCTAACTAAAAAAAGAGGAAAAATATGTCTATTTGGGTTCCAGGCTAAATTCGCAGCTTGCAGACATGTCTTATTTATTTATTTTTAGTCAGTTCCAAATGATCCTCAGAGGTGACCCCTGTTGGTGCTGGGGGATCATTTGCAGTGCCAGGGACCAAACCCAGGTCAGCTGTGTACTATCCCTTCCATCCTGACACTGTATTTTTGTTGTGCCCTCCTAGAGTCCTCTACCCTAGTGGAGAGAGGAGGGGAGAGGAAGAGGGAGGAAAGAAAGTGAGAGGTTTTGCTTTGGGGTGTTATTTTTGGTCTTCTTCCAAGGGCTTTAATTCCTCTAGGAGGGGTCCACCCTCATGATCTCATTCGGATCTCATCGTTGTTGTGAGGATGAGATTTGGATACTTGGCTTGAAAAGGATAATAGAAATGTAATAATCAAAGCCAGATGGGCTGAAGGAAGGGCTGTGATTTGTGTTTGTTGCGGTGGGGAGATAGAACCCAGGGGCTCACACATGCAAGGCAGGTGCGGTCACTCTGTCACCCCCGTCACCCAACTGCTACCCAGACAGGGCTGTGGTTTCTCGGAAAGGCTAGGAAGCCTCCCTGCGCATGAAAGTACATGAATGCACACGAATGGCAGAGAGAGGGGAGGGGCCCTGAAGGAAGGAAGGAAGGAAGGAGCTTAGCTTGCTGGCTAAGCAGAGGTGAGCACTTGGAAATCACTGGAAGGGCATGTTTGGTGTCAGGAAAGATCCAGATATTCCCATCTCCAAACTGCCCAGTTATGTGCATTAAAAATCCTGTCCAGGGGCCAGAGAGATAGCACAGAGGTAAGGCATCTGTCTTGCATGCAGCAGATCTAGGACGGTCAGTGGTTCAAATCCTGGCATCCCATACGGTACCCGGAGCATGCCAGGCTCGATTTCTGAGTGCAGGGCCAGGAGTAACCCCTGAGCACCGCTGGATGTGACCCCAAAACCAAATAAATAAATAAATAAATAAATAAATAAATAAATAAATAAATAAAATAAAACCAGTCTGCTAGAAGTTGCTACAGGCCTCCTCAGTTTGCCACTGCCTAAAATGGGCATAAATTTGGGGACTCATGTTAGACCCATGTCTAACTCTCCTGTTGAGGGCAACAGCATTGCCTTGTTTTAATAAACGCAAGGGACTGACTGTGCTCAAAAATTAATCCTGGCAATCTCATGGGACCATATGGGATGCCGGGGATCGAACCCGCGTCCACGACGTGCAAGGCAAACGCCCTCCCAGCCGATCTGGCCCAGCGGCTCCTCCTCACTTCCGGACCAGCCTAAAAGAGTCGGAGTGCGCAGGCGCCAAGAGCCGCGGGGGCCTAGCTCCGCCGCGCATGCGCAGTGGGGCCTCCAGGAGGCACGCGTGTCCCGTCTTAAAGGATGTCCAGCTCGTTCTCGGTCTGCGCCGGCGCAGAGAGACACAGGAGCCCGGCTTCCTAGAGCGGCCTCGGCGCCTGCGCAGAGGGACGAAAAGCCCTCCCGGCGCCTGCGCGGAAGGACGAGGAGGCGGCTCCCCGGAGCGGTCTGGGCGCCTGCGCAGTGGGACGAAGAGCCCGGCGTCCGGGAGCGGTTCCTGCGCATGCGCGCTGCGGGCTCCGGGCCTCCCGGCCTAAGGCGGAGGAGCAGGCAAGATGGCGGCCGTGGTGGAAAATGTCGTGAAGCTGTGAGTCCCTCCAGTTGCTCCTCTCCGGGGCCGGGAGGTGTGGGGAAGGAGCCCGGGCGCGGGGACGGCGCGGGCGGGGCTCAGGGCCGACCCGGGGCGCCGAGGGGGCTCGGGAGGAGACGTGGCGTGTCTTTGCAAACTTGGGGCGCCCCTTGGGGGGCCCCGGGAGCAAAGGAGGCAAAGGACGGGGCGGGCCTGCTCGGACCCTGGGACCCCCGTGCTGGCTGGGAAGTGTCCGGGCAACCTTCTGGGGACCCCCCAGGGCTCCCCCGAAGTCAGCACCCCACTAGGCCGGGTCCCCCGGGCTGCAGGGCCTGCACGGCT
The DNA here is from genome assembly GCA_004027635.1 of Crocidura indochinensis. Taxonomy (NCBI): domain Eukaryota; kingdom Metazoa; phylum Chordata; class Mammalia; order Eulipotyphla; family Soricidae; genus Crocidura; species Crocidura indochinensis. The sequence continues at coordinate 3,842 of PVKC010053366.1, forward strand.
TGGAGCCCACCTGCACCCCGCACCCCGGGAATTGGGCTGGGACCCGGGTTGGTGGCGATCGGGAGCCGGGTGCGGCTGGGTTTGGGGCTGGGGCTCGGGAATCTCGGGGTTCAGGGCCCGGCCTGCCTCCTGCCTTTGTGTGGGGTGCGCCCCAGAGTCCGTTTGCAGAGTCCAGGCTGCACCCCAAGAGCCCCCCGAACCCGTCCTCCTGCTTGCATGAAGCTCAGATGATCCTCCTCCTCCTCCTCCTCCTCTTCCTCCTCTTCTTCCTTCTCTTCTTCCTTCTCTTCCTCCTCCTCCTCTTCTTCCTCCTCTGACATTGCCCATCTCACTACCCCTTGATATCTTGCTGCTGCTCCTGCTCCCCTCCTGGGCTTGCTGCCCCCCCCCACCCCATCGCTAAGGGAGGGAGGTTTTATCTTTACCCATTTCCATGCCCTTCTTCCTCCCCCCACCCCAAATCATGCCATCTACCTGGGAAATCATGCTATCTACCTGGGGGCTCAATGATCCACCGACCTAGGTTTGGGGGTGTCAGTTCATGGGACTCTTTCTTTTGGGGGGGTCTTGCCACCCATCACCCTCTTTGTGCCGTGCCAGGGTTTTGCTCTGTCCAGTGGAGCAGGACTAGCTAGAGAGATGGGGAGGGATTTGTCCCCCTACAGCACCTAGCCCCCTGTCCAGCCCTTTGGTAATGAAAAATCATCTTCACCTTTTTTCTGGCTGCCGGGGCTGTGATCCTCAATTGGCATATCCTTGTGGAACTTGCCTTTCAGAGTGGGGGCCCCCAGTGCTCCCCCTGGGGGGAGATGCTTTTCTGTCTGCTCTTGTGCTTGAAGACCGAGGGCTGGGCCAGTAGGTCATCCCTGCTTGTTGTTTTCTTGGGGGAGAGGACCACACCCTGCAGTGCTCAGGGATCACTCTGACTCTGGGAACTTCAATAAGACCCCGGTTGGCCCTTCCCCTAGTACTGTCACTCGGGCCTTGCTCATCCCTTCTGGCTGCTGCGTCTTCATGTCTCCTCTCCGAAGCCTCTGTCCTTCCCAAGCGTGTCACTCTAGGGGAAATTATAGAATACAATAACTTGGACTGCTGGCTGGTTTGGAAACCTCTGAGTTAGGTGACAAGATTGGGAGCTTGCCAAGTGTTTTGCAGGTTGAGAAGTCCCGAGGTCCTGTTTGGGTCCAGGCCGTGGTTGGTGGAGGTGCATTCCTGCCATGGGGCACCTCTCTGGTTTGGGGCAGAGTCTTGTGGAAGGCACTGTCGTGGCTTTCAGGAGAGTTTCACTCTGTGGAGGAGTCTAAAGCTTTCTAAGGCCTTTTAATTCTTTGCTTCTCTCTCTCTCTCTCTCTCTCTCTCTCTCTCACACACACACACACACACACACTCTCTCTCTCTCTCTCACTCTCTTTCTCTCTCACATATCTTCCCCTTTCCTTTTCTCTCCAACTCTTCTATCTCTCCCCCTTTCATCTTCTCTTTCCCTTTTTTTTCCTCCCGTCTTTCTTGCCTCCTCAAATACTCTTGAGATCCTTTCCCCACAGTTGTTTGTTGGAGTCAGGGAGACATACCCTGCTGTACTTAGGGCATCCTTCTAGCTGCACATATAAGAATCATTCCTGGGGCTGGAGAGATACAGCACAACAGTAGGGTGTTTGCCTTGTATGCAGCTGATCCAGGATGGATGATGGTTCTAGTCCCCGCATCCCATATAGCCCCCCAAACCTGCCAGGAGCGATTTCTGAGCACTGAGCCAGGAGTAACCCCCGAACGCTGCCGGGTGTGACCCACCCCCCCAAAAAAAAAAATCATTCCTGTCAGTGTATGGGAGACTGTAGAATGCTAGGGCTTGAACCCATGTTGCCCGACCCATTGTATTTTCTCTCCAGCCCCCTGCAACTGTTTTATTCCTAGTTCTTTGGAGGGAGGGTGAGGGCATACCCAGCAGTTCTAGGGTTACTTTTGGCTCTGCACCTGGAATTACTCCTGATGGTGCGTGGGGCACCACGTGGGATGTTGGGGATTGAATCTGGGTTGGCTGCATGCTAGGCAAGCATCCTACACACTGTGCTATGTATGACTCCACCAAACAGTTTTTTTTTTTTTTCTGGTTTTTGGGGCACACCCAGTGACGCTCAGGGGTTACTCCTGGCCATGCGCTCAGAAGTCGTTCCTGGCTTGGGGACCATATGGGAAACCGGGGGGATCGAACCACGGTCCGTCCTAGGCTAGCGCAGGCAAGGCAGGCACCTTACCTCCAGCGCCACGGCCCGGCCCCCCAGCAAACAGTTCTTACTGTTCGCCTCACCTTTTGAGACCAACTGCACTCAGTTAAGAGCTTCCAGGGACCATTTCTCTTCATCTCTCAAGACATTCTGGCCTCCTGGTTGTGACTTTGCAGCCTCCGCCTGTCAGGCCCTCCCTCCCTCTCCTTTCCTTCCTATTTCCCAGTGTCACTTTCAATTCCCATCCGCAGAGATGAGGGACAAAGGCTCTGCTGTGCTCAGCCTCGTTGATCCAATTCTCCTCTGTGAGGACGTGTCTGCCTCTTAAAGGCAGGCCCAGGGGAGCCTCTTCCCTCTCTTCGCTTCAGCACACTCAGCAACACTGGGAACGGGAGGTCCGAGCTGCAGCCACCCAACTTTGTAATATGGTCGGCCTGGGGGTGTGTGTGATAAAGTTTGGGTGCAAAGGGGATGGGGTTAGGGTTGAAATACATACTATCTGCTTAAAAATCACTATCAGTCTTTTGCAAACCACTTTCCCCAAATGCAAAATTAAAGCAGACGCACAAACCAAGGTTGATCAGTCACTGTAGCCTACAGAGTCAGCGGCCTGTCTCGCTTCGCTGTGTGGTGAGTCTTTTTCAGCTGCCGGCAGCTGGGTCACCAAGTGGAAGTGACTTACTCCGTGAAAGTGTGAGTTCAGGGCAGGTCTTGCTGGGGTAGCGCCCTCCAGACCCTAAGTGACCCCGATCTCCTCTGCTGCTGGGCCTCTCCCTCGTGAGGGCAGGGACAACACGTTTGTAGTCCTGCCTCTCCGACCTTCTGCAGATGAGTCTGGGACCCATGAAGGCCGAGAACGCTTTACGTTGGCTCAGTGATACGGCTGAATCCGGCAAGTCAAGATGCCCTAGACACAGTCAGTCCTGAGGGCACCAGGGAACAAATCTTTCTTCTTTTTTATTTTTTTTCTTGACCAATTTACCCCATATCCCTCCACCCACACCCCCTGCCTATATTCAACACTGACATTCTAGTTCTCTCACTCATTAACATTGTCATGGTAGTTATTAGTGTTCTAACTACATTCACCCTTCCTTGAGGTGAGCTCCATATTGTGAGCCGGTCCTTCTGGCCCTCATCTCTGGGCTTTTTTTTTTCCCCTCCTTTTCACAACTCTCTGTCTTGAGTTTATTATGGTTGGTCAGATAGGGGCCTGGGAAGTAGCCCTCATGACTGGGGTGCATTCTTTGCGCGTGGGAGACCCACTTTCAGTTGTTTGTGTTTGGGGGCCACACCCAGCAGTGCTCAGGGGTTACTCCTAGTTCTGTATTCAGGAATCTCTCTTTGCAATATTCTGGGGACCATCGCAATTACAGAGTTTGAATCCGAATCATCTGCATGCACCTGGACTACCTCTTCGGCCCCCAGGTTCAACTCTTCAGCACTGCTCAAGAGCAGCCCCCAAGAGCAAACCTTCAGAACCACCCAGTGTGGCCTGAGAAAGGGGAAGAAAGACTGACCATATACATAATGTTTGATGATGTGCTTAGCTTGAGCTCCAGTGCTAGTGTTAAGTCCTGAAGGAGAAGACTCGTTCTCTTTTTTTTTTTTTGGGTTTTTGGGTCACACCCAGCAGTGCTCAGGGGTTACTCCTGGTTCCATGCTCAGAAATTGCTCCTGGCAGGCATGGGGGACCATAGGGGGCACCGGGATTCGAACCGATGACCTTTTGCATGAAAGGCAAATGCCTTACCTCCATGCTATCTCCCAGGCCCCTAGACTTGCTTCTTAGAACTAGGTAACTCCTGCCCATTAGGGTTCACCACCTCAAAGACTCCAAATTCAATAGGAATGCAAACATCAAAGCAGGTTGTTTGTTTTTTTTTTTTGTTTTTTTGTTTTTTTGTTTTTTGGGTTTTTGGGTCACACCCGGCAGTGCTCAGGGGTTACTCCTGGCTCCATGCTCAGAAATTGCTCCTGGCAGGCACGGGGGACCATATGGGGCACTGGGATTCGAACCGATGACCTTTTGCATGAAAGGTAAATGCCTTACCTCCATGCTATCTCCCGGGCCCCAGCAGGTTTTTTTTAATTCTAGCTAGCTAGGACTTCTGGACAAAGACCAGAGAGCCCTGTTCAAGGAAAAAGGGGAACTTTTATAGTTCAGAAAAGGGAGCAGGAGGGAGTACAGCATCTGGTACACAAGTTTTCCAATGCATCATAGTGTTGGGCCACTCATCTTGTTGAAGGTCTTGTGGTGGTCAGCACCTCCTGCCCTTGAAGGCATCCTGTGTACACTCAATGGGGGTTGCAATCCCCAGGGGTGAGGGTGTGATGGGGATTTAATCTTCGTTTAAAACAGCAAGGACAGGTTCTGCTTTTAACATGCATAGCAAAAGCACCTAACAAAAGCAGTTTGTCATACTCTGTTCATCCTTCTTAGGCTTCACACTGCCCTTTGCAGGTTTCTGACTTTCTTGCATGTTAGTAAATGAATCTTTAGATTTCATTTTGAGTCTTTTGAGTATGACAGGGTTCTTTTCTGTAGTAGTTAATGATGTGATAATGGTGAAGAGCCTCTGAGGGACCCTTGAGAAAGTCAGTATCTGTTGTTTAGTGTCGGTAAAAGGGATAAGAGGACATTCAAATACTTCTTTTTTGAGGGGGCACTTGGCAGTGCTCAGGGGTTACTCGTGGCAGTGCTTTGGGAACAATCTGGGATGTTGGAGATGTAACCAGGTCAGCTGTGTGCAATGCCCTATCCACTGTGCTATCTCTGTGACCCCACATTCAAGTACTTTAGAGTGTTTTCCATTGACTAAAATTGGGATAAATTTTATTGGTTGATTACGTGCCCCGTTGAAGATTCTGAAGGGCCAGGGAAAAGTGCCGTGCTTGCCTGCTGCCTGAATTGGCACAGCGTGGTCTCCTGAGTACTGCCAGATATTATTCCCAGAAAACCAAAAAGAGTAAAATTTAGAACATGCAGGGATGAGAGAGAGATGAGAGAGAGAGAGAGAGAGAGAGAGAGAGAGAGAGAGAGAGAGAGAGAGAGAGAGAACAGTGAGTAAAGCTCTTGACTTGCAGTATCCATACATGGCCCCCAAACAAAAACAAAAGGAACATAAAATTGTACATAGGTCAGGGGCCGGAGAGATATCACAGCGGTAGGGCGTTTGCCTTGCATGTAGCTGGACCGTGGTTCGAATCCTGACATCCCATATGGTCCCCTGAGTCTGCCAGGAGCAATTTCTGAGCATAGAGCCAGGAGTAACCCCTGAGTGCCACTGGGTGTAGCCCAAAAACCAAAAAAGAAAGAAAAAAAGAAAAGAAAAAAAAATCATACATAGGGAGGCCGGAGGGATAGCTTGAAGGAAGGATGGTGGTTCGAATTCCGGAATCCTATATGATCCCCCATGCCTGCCAGGAGCAATTTCTGAGCGGAGAGCCAGGAGTAATCCTTGAGCACTGCCAGGTGTGACCCAAAACCCAAAAATAAAAAAAATAAAAATCGTACATAGGACAGACTTCTTCGGTAGTCTGATTTTTTTTTTTTTCCTCTGAAAACTTGGGAGTTTCTTTTCAACTTCCTACCACATAATACTACCATCACCTAATACTTCTCAGCATGGCACCATGTCTGCTTTTTGTCACAATCTTATGGATTATTTCGTATCAGTATATACTAAATTTCTCTCTCCCCTTTCTGGGGTGAGTGGGAGTGTGGGACACACCCAGAGCTCTCAGGTATTACTCCTGCCAGTGCTTTGGGGACCATATATAGTTTGGGGGATTAAGCCAGAGTCAGTCACATGAAAGGCCTTACCCCCAGTACTATCTCTCCTCTCTGACCCCACTTTTTTTTTTTTTTCAATGACAAAACAGAGTTTTATGGTATGGCTCTACTGTAGTTTGCTTTACAATTTTTTTTTGGGGGGTCACACCCGGCAGTGCTCAGGGGTTACTCCTGGCTCCATGCTCAGAAATTGC
>PVKC010053367.1:0-10149 GCA_004027635.1 Crocidura indochinensis
TGTTTCTTTGAAGTTGGATTCTAATTTCAGTGCATTGTGATCTGATAAGGTAGCCTGTACAATTTCTGTCCTCTTGATGTTTTATGGTATTTTTTATGTTTATACAGTTTGTGTCATCTGGTATTAATATGGTCATTTCAGTTTGTTTAAGGGAGTTATTTGCTTAGATTATTGTCCTACAACCTTAGATTTTGAGTATACGCTTGTTCTGACTATTCAGATGTGTTTCTTGTAGGTAGCAGAATGTTGGATTCATCTTTTTGATCCATATTGCCACTGTGCATCTCTCATTTTTTTTTTTTTTTGGTTTTTGGACCACACCTGGTGGTGCTCAGGGGTTACTCCTGGCTGTCTGCTCAGAAATAGCTCCTGGCAGGCACGGGGGACAATATGGGTCACCGGAATTCGAACCAACCACCTTTGGTCCTGGATTGGCTGCTTACAAGGCAAATGCCGCTGTGCTATCTCTCCGGGCCCGTGTCTCTCATTTTCATAATTAAAGTGTTCATTTATTTGTAAAAGGAAAAATCAGAAAAGTAAACAACACTAGAAAACCAAAGTGGGACAGAGAGGAAGGAGAGGAGAAGGTAGGAAAAATAAGATCACTAATATACATTATTAATTTTTTTCATTGTATGGGGTAACAATATAATATTTTCGTCTCTTCCAATAGTAACCACATTCTCTGAAACCCAAGAATTTATTTTTAGTATTTATAAAATATTTATTTAAGCATCATGCCTACAAGTATGATTGTAATTGGTTTTCAGTCATAAATAGAACACCCCCATTCGTCAGTGCAACATTTCCAACACCAATGCCCCTACCTCTTTTCCCACCCCTGCCTGTGAATCAAGCAGGCATTGTACTAGTGCATTTAGTTCATTGACATTGAAAGAAATAATTATCATGAGATTTAGTGTCATCTTTGTCTAAGAGTTTGGTGTGTCTTTTGGTGTGTCTTGTCTTAAAGCAGACCTTTCTAGGCTTGTTTTTTAGTCTGCAAATTTACTGAGCTGTTGTTTTTCCATGAAGCTATGTATACTGTCTTCAAACCTAAATGTGAGTTTGGCTGGTTACAGTACTATAGGTGAAGCATTCATTTCATTGACTTTTGTCACTATATCCCACCACTACCTTCTGGCTTGAGGGTTTCTTGTGACAGGTTGCTGAAAATCAAAAAGATGTTCCTTTGAATGTAATTTTCCCTTTTGATCTTGTGGCTTTCAGTATTCTATTCCTATCTGTGGGATTTGTCATTGTGACTAGGATGTGTCTTGAAGTGATTTTCTTTGGGTTTCTTTTAGCTGGTACTCTGTGGGCATGCAGAATTTGGTTACATGCAGTCTTTAGCTCTGGAAGTTTCACTGAAATGATGTCCTTGGCTGTTGATTCTCCCTGTGGAATCTCTTGCTGAATCTCTAGGACTCAATTGATTCTTAAGTTCCCTATGTTTAGTTTAAGACTTCTATTTTAATTTCTTCATATTCTTTGAGTACTTTTTTAATTGTCTGATAATTTTCTTTAAGGTAATTTTCCAATCTCTTTTGTTGTATGGAGTTGTTACGTATATCATCTTCCAGCTCACTGATTTTATCCTTAGCTGCTGCTACTCTGTTAGAGAGGCTTTCCAGTGAGTTTTCCATTTTGCCTACCATGATTTTCAGTCCTGTTATTTCAGTTTGGAGTTTTTTTGGTTTCAACTTTTATATTCTCTTAATTCTTATTCATGGTCCATTCAGCTAGATCTATCATTTCTTTGAGCTGTATGAATATGAATATTTTCCATATTTCTTCTCTAAACTCCTTATTTGAGAGGGTATACAGGTGGTTGGCACTTTGGGAGTCATCAGAGCTGTCATCTTCATTATTTATGCAAGTTGTTGACTTGCATTATTTCCCCATTGTCATGACTGTAGTGTGATATTTTCATGTCTTTTGCTATGGTTCATTGACTAGAAGATTTGTGTGACCATAGAGCAAAGTAAAGCAGATGGGCCCCTCTAGGTCAATTCTCTCTGGGTGGTTCTAGTTCTGCTCCAATCACACAGCTTGTTCAGACATATCTGGGCGAGATTGCTCTCAAAAGCCATCGTCTATGGTCAGGCAGCAGACACTTGCGATGGCGTTAGGTGGCAATCAGGCTCCACCTCATTTTTACATTACCTTTAAAAGAATATCCTTGTTTTTAATGTATCATGTCACTAATCTAATCTAATTATATAGTAATGATTACTATTGTTAGAAATATATTCCTTTTGTCTTTTTTGTCATGGGAGCAATTTACTGTTTAGACACAATTTACAGAAGTATATCAGTATTTCCATGGGAATTATGCATTCCTCTACAGCTGCCCAATCATCAATGCGAGTTTCTTTTTTTTTTCTAGTAACTTCATTTTCTTTGATCCATGTGTATAATTTCTTGGAATCATTTTGTTTTGTTTTGGGGCCACACTTGATGAAGCTCTGGGGTTACTCCTGGTTATATGCTCAGAAATTTCTCCTATCTTATGGGACCATATGTTACCTGGGGGGAACAATCTCTGGTCCATCCTAGGTCAGCTGCATGCAAGGCAAACACCCTACCATTGCACCACCTCTCTGGTCTCAATGTCTTGGAATCTGAAACCTACTGATAACCCTCTACAATATATTGACTGTATTTAATCTTATTTCCTTTCACTTTGCAAGACTTTCTGAAACATATGTACTCACTGTAAATATAAAGTATAGTTTAGACTCATTGAATCTTCATAAAAAGTTTATTGTGATAGGTATTTCATACTTTTAGTGGAAATACCCTTTAAAAGGGTAGTTGAAACTGCATACTCCAACTGCATAGTTTGGGACTCTCTACACTCCTTCATAAGAATGCCCATCTCCAAATCTCTTGGCCAGATCTTACTTTCAATTATGCATTAAACACAAAGCAATGCCATTTCTGTGTTCCGGTGGAATGTGAGACTTCTATTTCTTATAGAGTATACAACCCCACTTCTCAGTTAACTCATAGAAGTAACTAGTCAACAATTTTCTCATTATACTAAAATAATGAGTAAGGAGGGATAGAAATGGAAAGAATAAGTGGTGGGTGACATAATTACAGGGAATTACCCTACTCTCTGGAAAGAAGAGGCAGCACAAATTCAAGAAGTCAAATGAGTACCAAACAGTATAAACTCAGACAGAAAAACACCAAGAAATATATTAATCAAAATGGCAAAACCAAATATATGGATAAATATTTAAAGCTGTAAGAGGAAAGAAGAACCTAAAAACTAAGAATCACAACAGATAGCTCATAAAAAATAGTCTAGAAAAAAAGATTGGAATGGCATATTCAGGTCACTGAAAGAAAGAAGCTCTCAATCTAAAGTCCACTACTCAGCAAACTTCTTATTTATATTGGAATGAATAAAATTTTCTCTGGCAAAGAAAAAAGAGAAAGAGAAGCAAAATGTCTGTCCAGACACAGGCAGGGTGGTTCATGGGTGAGAGGAAAACTAAGGTCATTAATGGAGAGAAAAGTTTAGTAGTGCTAGGTGGTGTCAATTTTATGAGTGAAACTCAATTGTAAAAAATGTTATAATGATTGTGCTTAAATAAATAATTAATAAAATTTAAAAGCTAAAAATAAAATAAAATTTCATCTAAAAACATCCAGGTATTGTTTCTGATAATCAAACTAGCTCTATATGGACTACTGAAAGATAATTGACATAAACAAAATAACTAATTTATAAAGGAAACAAATGTAGGAGCCAGAGCAATAGAGCAGGGTAGGGCATTTGCCATGTAAGCAGCTGACTCAGGACAAACTTCAGTTCAATTCCCGACATTTTATACATTTCCCCAAGCCAGGAGCAATTTCTGAGTGTGTAGCCAGGAGTAACCCCTGAGCATCACCGGTATGGCCCCAAAACAAAATAAAACAACAACAAAAAAGAAACAATTTTAAACAAATGGGAAAATAGCTCTTAATGTCAATAGTATCCTTTAATGCCAATGGACTAAACTCTCCCATCAAAAGACATAATGGTAAGTATATTAGGAAACAAACCTATTCATTTTCTGCTTACAAGAGCTGCATCTAAAATGTAAGGCTTAGTAGGGGTCTCAAACTCGTGACCTGAGGGCCATTTCTGGCCCTCAATAAAACATTTTGTGGCCCTGCCCTAGAGGAATCTATTTTGTTTTGTTTTGTTTTGTTTTAGTTGTTTGGATCGCACCCCCCAATGTTCAAGGCTTACTACTGACTTTGCACTCAAGGATCACCAAGACTTTGCTTCCTGCGGCCATCAGGTAAATTGAGTTTGAGACCCCTGGCTTAGAGTAAAAGGATGGAAAATAACTATACAAGTCACTGGAAAAAATAGATAAAAGAAAAACCTGGGACAATCATACTTATATCAGACCAAATTGTATTCAACCAAAGGAAAGTAAGTAGAGACCAGAATGGACACTATTGATTGATCAAGGAAAGAATAGACTAAAAAAGTCTGGCTCTAATCAATATGTATGTACCAATTGTTGGGTCAGTAAGGTTTGTAAGGTTTTTCTCACAAACCGAGAGTAACAAATAAAATGTGATTGTACTAGAAGATGTTAACATGCCATACTCTTAGCATTTGTTTTTCCTCTTACCACTGGATAGATATATAAGGCTTAATATCAATAAAGACACACTGAAAAACTAGAGGAACTAGTGTGAATGTATTTTTAGAATATCTTAAATCCTCAAAAAGCTGAACACATGCTTTTCTCTATTGCACACAGAACATTTTCCAGGATAGATCACAATTTGAAACATAACTCTAACCTATATAAATTCACAAACATAAGAAAAATATCAAGTATCCTATCAGAATATAATGCCAGAGTGATAGAAATTGATCATAAAATGATTTGGAGAAATTCTAACACCTTGAGACTGAACACATGCTGCTTAATAACAGCTGGATTAAAGATGTTATTAAGGAAAAAATATAGATAGTGGGATAATGATAATAAAGATACAAATTACCAAAATTTGTGGGCATAGCAAAAGCAGTAAGTATGTAAAAAATAGGAAGGCAGCATATATAAGGAAAGGAGAAAATGATAAAATTATCAACCTAAGTGAGCATATAAATATCTAGAAAACAGCAAAATATCCCAAAAACAAATTGAAGAAAATAAACTACTATATATATATATATATATATATATATATATTTTTTTTTATTTTGGTTTTTGGGTCACACCCAGCAGTGCTCAGGGGTTACTCCTGGCTCCATGCTCAGAAATTGCTCCTGGCAGGCACGGGGGACCATATGGGCACCGGGATTTGAACCGATGACCTTTTGCATGAAAGGCAAACGCCTTACCTCCATGCTATCTCCCAGGCCCCTACTATATATATTTAAAGCAATCCCTATCCAAATTCAGAAATATTCTTCAAGGATTTAGAATAATCAATTATAAAGTTATCTGTGGAACCAAAAAAAAATGAAATAGGATATCAAAATCCGTATTAAAAACCAAGAAACTGGAGGCATATAATTGCCTAACTTGAAGATGTAATACAAAGTAATAGTGATCAAAACAGTGAAATATTGCAACAAAGCACTTTGAGACCAACTTAAAATGGGCCTGTTATACTTGTAGACTGTGGGGGGTAGGGCAGGGTTGTTTTTATGACATGCATTCTGGGAACTTTGTTGGAGGGAACAATGAAGGTGGGGTTATTCATGATTCATTGTTTGCCTGAAATCCAACTATAAAGTACTTTGTAAATTACAATGGTTTCAATAAAATAAAATTAAATAAAAAATGAAAGCCAGGAATAATTATATAAAAGTTAAGAAAACTACACAAGGAATCAATGATACTGGAAGCTAATTATTTGAAAGAATAAGCAAGACACAAACCATTGGTAGACTCACAAAGAAAAAAAGAAGAAAATGGTCAAATAGATCAGTAATACAATGAAAGAAATAACAATTTCCAAAAATCCAAGAAATCATGAGAGCTTACTATGAACAACTTTATACTGCTAAATTAGAGAAAAGAAGAAAAAAGGATTTCTAGAAACATGTATGTCCAAAAATTGAATGAGGAGGAAGTAGATAGTCTAAAAATGTCAATCACAAGCAAGGAAATTGAAGCAATAATTTAAAATTTCCCCAAGAATCAAAGACGAGCCTAGATGGATTTGCATATGAGTTTTATCAAACATTCAGAAAATACAAGTTTTCACCTATCCTTAAACGCTTTCAAAATATTAAAAGAGCAGGAACACTATTTAACACTTTATTTGAAGAAAACATTATATTGATACCCAAATCTGATAGATACTACCAAAAGAAAAAATTACAGACCAATCTTCCTTGATATACATTGATACAAAGACACTCAACAAAATTATGTCAAACAAAATCTAACAGCACATCAAAAATAAATCATAGATCATGATTTAGTGGGCTTCATCCCAGGGATGCAAGGATAGTTCAATATACACAAATCAATTAATATAATTTAACACACACAAAAAGAACAGATAAAATAATATGATCATATCAATTACTATGAATTGATTAAAAGAAAACTTTTATTTTATTTTGTATTTGTTTTGGGACCACACAGAGTGTATCTGGAGTTACTTCTGGCAGGCAAAGTAAACATGGGATGCTGAAGATCTATCCTGGGTTGGTCATGTGCAAGGTAAATGCCCTACGCTCTGTGCTATCTCTTCAACCTCAGAGAAAAAGGTTGTCACAAGCAAGGTCCAACACCCATTCATGGTTAAAACCTTCAGCAAAAAAGTGGTGGAAGGGACTTTCCTCAATATAAAAATATTCATTTATAAAAAGCCCAAGGACAATATTATTCATAATATTAAAAGAATTCATAAGGACTGGAATGGTGGCTCAAGGGGTAAGGCATCTTGCCAACCCTAGCTGAGGACAGATCGAGGTTCAATCCCTCAGCATTCCATTTGGCCCCAAGCCAGGATAACCCCTGAGCATCACCGGGTGTGGCCCCAAAACCAAAAGAAAAAAAGAATTTATAATAATATTTATTATACATTATCAATGTATTAATAGCAATTATAATTTATCTGATTACAGATTAATCATTTTCATTATTTAATTATATAATTTAATATATTATTGATTGTAATGGTTATTATTGATCATGATTATTAAATTAATATTAAATATTATTAAATTGATAATAAAAAACTGAAAACATTCCCAGGGAGGTTAGGCACAAGGTAAAGATTTCCACTATCTGCAATCTTATTCACCATCACATTAGATGACCTAGCAATAGCAATAAGAATAGGAAATCCAAGGGATGCAAATTGTTAAAAGGAAGTGAAACTCTTTCTATTTGCAGGTAACATGATAATATACACGGAAAATTCCATATAATTGATCTCCTAGAAACAATAAACCAATACAGCATAGTGACCAGCTCCAAAGTCAATAGACTAAAATTAGTTTCATTTCTATTAAAATAATGAAATTAACAGAAAAAAATCAGTCTATCTCATTTTAAATAGTGTCAACAATTATCATATATGCACACACAAATCAATAAAAGAGGTAAAATTAATCTATGATAAAAACTTCAAATTTTGAAGAAATTGAAGACTCAAAGAAATGGAAAAAGATTCTTTGCGCATGGAAGGAAGAATGAATACTATCAAAATAATCATTTTACCCGAATTGCTATATAAATTCATTGCAATTCCTATCCAAATTTAGACATTCTTAAAGGATTTAAACTAGTCAATATAAAAATAGTATGGAATTATAAAAGATCCTGCATTGTCATAATCATACTGAAAGGGCCCGGGAGATAGCATGGAGGTAAGGCGTTTGCCTTTCATGCAAATGGTCATTGGTTCGAATTCCGGTGCCCCATATGGTCCCCGTGACTACCAGGAGCGATTTCTGAGCATGGAGCCAGGAGTAACCCCTGAGCACTGCCGGGTGTGACCCCCCAAAAAATCATACTGAAAAACAGGAAACAGAGGCATCTCATTATTTATGGAAAATGAAAGATGTGCTAGAATTAAAAGACACCAACTGAATTGGAGAAAAATTTTACAGTCTATATATTAGACACAGGGGTGGTATCCAGGATATACAGAGTACTGGAAAAGATTAATCCTCACCAAAATATAAAAATACCATCAGTAAATAGGGACAGAAAATATCCTTAAGGAAGGCTAACAGATGTTTAATAGGCACAGGAAAATTGTTCATCATTTATTAATAGGGAAATACAAATCAAGATGACAACAAGATATCATCTTATAGCAGTGAAAATGGCACATATCAAAAAATACTGGAAACAATCTGTTTTGAATGGGAAAGCAATGAAAAAGATTATCTCTATCACTGTTGGTAGAAATGTTGCTTTGACTCCTGTGAAAATGAGTGTAGAGATTTCTCAATGAACTCACACTTGTATTGCCATTTTACCCATTAATTCACTTTTGTATATCTGTCCGAGGCAGAAAAATATTCATTCATAGGGATGTATGCAGAACACAGTACCTAATATTGTACTGATACAATAGCTAAGGGTTGTAATCAACCTAAATATTCAACAATAGATGAGTGGATCATGAAGATGTGGTACATATATAAATGTAACATTACTTAACTATAAGGAAAGATGAAATCATGCAATTCACAGCAATATGGATGTAACTGGAACATATTCTATTAAATGAAGTAAACCAAAAGAAGGATAAACATAGGATAATATCACTTATGTGTGATATTTTAAAAATTCGCATTTTGGAAGATATACAATAAATTACAAATTAAACATACAAAAATTCTATTGTATAAAGACCATGCTTTTTAGATGGAAAAATTGAGGTACACAATGAATAAGGAACTTATCTTTATCACCCAACAGCAACAATAGGTCTTTTAATTCCATGTAATTGAACTCCAAAATCCTTTTAGAAAAGCACAGCAATGAATTTTGTTCACATCAGAGAGATGGAAGATCTGTCAAATCTTGACTTAAGTAGGAGGACAGGGCATGTTTAAGTAGACAAAACCAAGCTATCATATGTTTCTTGAAAATAAGCAATCTTAAATGAAGACATAAATGAAATGAGCCATGGACTGGGAAATAAAGAAGAGCAAAATATAAACAAAAACTAAAACAAATAACAACAAAAACAGATTTGTGTTTGTGCGTGTGCATGTGTGTGGGTATATGTGTGAGTGGAAGAGATCCTTTTTGAAGAAAATTTGAATCAAGCTGTGACAGTCTATTTTTTTCAGTGAGCACAGCTTTGTAATAGTATCCATGTCCCAACTAGACTGACAAATTAACACTTACTGATGGTGGTCCACACCTCTCTACCACATGGGGATGGCAGCTGTTGCTAGAAGCACATTGAGAAAAAGTTGCTATAAATGTCTTAATATAATTTTTTATAATTCCCTTTGCAGTCCTAAAAGACACAGTATTTATGTATCATGAAAAAGCACAGTAAGATCAAAGTCTTAAAAAAATGAGTTTATGAAAGACTCTTGCAGATACAGTTCAAAACTTGAACTTAGAGGTAATGAGGAATCAACAAAGATTTTAAATTAAGATAACCTTGATGCAACTACACTAAAGAGAACTATTCAGTGCAAAGAAAGTATCAGGAGATACTGAAAAAAAAAAAGAATTTGACAGTTTTTTAGCAGTTACTAGAGAATTATATTTATACAATCTATTATACCTTACAAAATTGCATTCATTATAATGATTGCTTCTCTTCTGACTCTGTGAGTGTAATATGTATTTATTTAAGGATTTTGGCTCCTAAGAACTTATTTTGTTATATCTACTCTAGTTCTAGTTATACATCCAAATTTAAATTATATTGTGTACAAATAATTGATGAATATATTTTCTCCTTAAAGTATATTTTAAAATAATTTTTAGTACATTTATAATGAAATGTACTAACCTGTGTTGTATAAAGGGGCAGATCCAGAGGGACAATGGAGCTCTTAAAACAAATGAATCATCAAATTCTATGGACAATTCACTACCATGTAGATAATGTGTCTTTAGTCAAGTCATGACATTTGTTTAAAAAGTGTGAGTTCCTAGATATACCAAAATAATAACACGCACA
>PVKC010053368.1:0-10136 GCA_004027635.1 Crocidura indochinensis
TACTACCACCACCACCACCACCACCACCACCACCACCACCACCACCACTGTGCACCATCATTCAGACCTTGAGCAGTGCCGGGTCTGACCCAATATTGGGGGAAAAAAACCATCACCAACTACTACTATCACCACTTCTGCTACTACCACTACTATTACTACTACCATTACCTCTACTACCACCACCTCTTGAAACCTTGAGCAGTGCCAGGCCTGACCCAATATAGGGAAAAACAGCAACTTGCTATTACAACTACAGTTACTTTAACTGCTGCTGCTGCTGCTGCTCCTCCTCCTCCTCCTCCTCCTCTTCCACTGCTACCACCACCACTACCGCTGCAGGGAGTTTAACACTAGGAAGTATAAAGATTTGGAATTGTGGTTTAGTGTTAGTCATATCTAACAATAAGACTGGGATTCATTCTTGGGATTGGGATGCCGAAAAATACATATTTTGTAGAAATAAAGTATAAAGTAGAGCTTGACTTAGGACAAAAGATGCTTGATGTTGGAGGTATAGTAACACTTGTAGATAAATGGTCAGATTTACTTAGGGTAGTTACAAGTAAAATTTGTTTTTTGGATCTCTCAAGCAATGCTCAGAAGTATGGGCACCTCTTCTGTTGATACTTGGCTCGTTGTACTGGACAGATCAATACTCAGTCTTGGTGATGTGCTGCTTCTCAGACTCAGTGGTGCTATGTACTATCAGCGCCATATCCAGTAGGTCTTTGAGTCTTCTAGGGCTATATGTGGCAGTAATTATAGAACCATGTGGTGCCAGAATCAGACCCAATGCATATAAAACATTTGCTACTTTTGAGCTATCTCCCTGGCCCTTGGCAAATGGTTTCTCTTGTTTTAAAAAGAATACATGGGGACTGGAATGATAGCACACTGCTGACCTGGATTCGATTTCCAGCATTCCATATCGTCCTCTGAGTCTGTGTGGAGAAATTTCTGAGCACAGCCTGGAATAACCTCTGAACTCTTCCTAGTATAGCCAAAAAAGAAACCAATAAAAAAAAAATACAACAAAATAAAAAAGCATGGGAATTGAAGAAATAATACCTGGGTAGGGCATATAGGTAAGGCACTTGCCTTGCAAGTGGCTGACACTGGTTCAATTTCCAGTGCTGCATATGATTCCCCTGAGCACCGTTGGATGTGGTGTGCCCTACTGTCCCCCCATGAATAAAATAAAAGTGTTTTTTTGTTTGTTTGTTTTTAGGCCACACTTCTTAATACTCAGAAGTTACTTCCAGTTCTGTGCTCAGAAATTACTGTATCTGGAGATTCTCAGGAAACTGGGATGCTGGGGTTTGAATCTGGGTTGGTTGTGTGCGAGGCAGGCACCCTTCTCACTCTACTATCTCTCTGGGCCCTAAAAAGGACTATTAATACATAAAAAAATTATGAAGACTTAAAAATGTTCTCTGAAAGAGACCAGAGATAAAGAACCAATCTTATCTGTAGAGAAAACACATACTGGTTATTTGAAGTGGGAGGAAGAATATTGTATGGTAGATGAAGTTAAACAAGGTCCTGAAATAGTTAAGAACCTTAATGAAGATATAGAATAAATAATTAGGACCCCAGATTATAATCAGGGCCAAGAGATGACTTAGTGGCTAAATTGCCTAGATGCTTATATAAGATAATGTTTGCTCTCTAGTGCCACTGCATGTACTAATTATGATATTGTCAGCTCTGGTGTTTGTGATCACTTGTGATTTTTTTTTTTTTTTGGTTTTTGGTTTTTGGGTCACACCCGGCAGTGCTCAGGGGTTACTCCTGGCAGGCACGAGGGACCATGTGGGGCACCGGGATTCGAACCGATGGCCTTTTGCATGAAAGGCAAACGCCTAACCTCCATGCTATCTCCCGGGCCCCCTTACTTGTGATTTTTTATTGTACCACAGTCAGGTGTAGTATAAGCATTTCAGTTGAAGGGTGGGACTTGCAGAACAGTGCAGCTTAAAAGGATGAGTGATGCAGGAGCTGAAACGATAGTACAGAGGGAAAAGCATTTGCTTTGCACATGGCTGACCTGGGTTTGGTCTCTGGCATCTGTTAGGGTTTCCTGAACCTGCTAGGAGTAATTTCTGCTATAGTGCTTCCAGGTGTGGCTTAAAAAACACAAACAAACAAAAAGGATGAGTTGTGGGGCTGGAAAGATCACTTCATGGGCTGAACACATAGTTTGCATGTGGGAGGTCCAGATTCCATCCCCAGGATTGCATAGTCTCCTGAGCAGCACAGAGTGTGGTCCCAAAATTATTGAGCGACCACAACAACTAGAATGTATATGACCACCACAATTTAAGGCAGGGCGACCCATTGTGAGTACTGTGACTGAGCATGCAAGTACCACAACCTGATGTGCATGCTGCTCCCCTCCCCAGGCACCACAACTAAAAGAAAAGCACTACTGCAGATGTTGTGTGACCCCTGGCCATCACAACAGAAGGAAGGGAAAAAAGATTATTGGAAGCTTAGGTGGGTACATCTTTTGTTTTGTTTTGGGGCCATATTTGGTGCTTAATCTCTCCCAGTTTGGGGGTCACTGGCAGTGCTTCAGGACCATGCAGTGCTGAGAATTGAACCCAGGACTCCTGCATACATAGTGTGTGCTCCAGCCCTTTGAATTCTTTGCCATAGCTCTTAAGTACGTGGTTTTAGTTGTAGTTTCTGTGATAAAGTCATTGGAAGTTGGCGAATAAATTGAGTCAGGTCAAGAATGGAAGCATGGAAATTAGTAACAAGAGGTTGATGATGGTCCAGATGAGAACAGAGAGATGATTGAAATCAAGATTACGTTTCATAGACAGCACTAACAGGAATTTTGGGGGATGATAAAAGGGAGATTTCAATCGTCACTTTGAGGTTTTTGATTTCTGAGGGATGGTATTTTTTGAGAAAGGAAAGTGAATAGAAGATTGTCTTAGAAACTTCATGCGTTAGTTTAGATCTTTTTATATTAATTAAGAAAGTATTTTTAATCTAACTTTTTGCCTTTTTTATATACCTTTTCTGTTGTATTGACTATTTTAGGTAGTGTACTTTTTTTTTTTTGTATGTTTGTCTAGAGTTGACCCTGTCTTCCCTTTGTGCTAGGATGTCTGAATTGATTGAAAAGGAAACTGAAGAATATCGTAAGGGGGATCCAGACCCATTTGATGATCGACATCCTGGTGAGACTTGTGTTCTCTTAAGCCTGACTCTGATTTTCTTACAAAAGAAAATTGCTTAATGGGAGTACTTTTTAAAAGTAAACTAGCATTAAAAAATATTGTTGTAAGAGACCTTTTGATTAAGGTGGGGTTAGTGAGGAAAAACTAATTCTTGGGAAATTAAAGTACTCGTTTATGTATCATATAGGATACAATAAGCTAAAATATGATGACAGGCAGAGAAAAATGAGAATTTTTTTTTCTCACGTAAATCAAAAAGTGTTATCCTCTATGCCTTTATCTTTATAGTGAACATCCTTTTACTGATGGGAAACAGCTGAGAATACTTTCAGTATCTTGCTTATAATTTGAAGTTCATACTTGGAACTCTAAAAAATAGATACATCATTATTTTTGCCATCCTATTGGTACTTGAGAGTTATTTTTGGTGGGTGCTTAGGGGGACCATGTGGTGTTGGGTGGGATTCCTGCTTAGACACTAACCTTTTGAACTATCTTCCCAGCTCTTCCTTCTCTCCTTTCCTCCCTTCCAATCCAGAGTCTCACACATAAGAGCATGTCACAGCCAATAAAGACTTCTTGTTGTCTTTTTTGCTTGTTTTTGGTCACACCTACTGGTGTTTGGGGGCTGTGTCTGCTCTGTGCTTCCGGTTACTTCTAACTGTTCAGGGTACCATGCTGTGCTGGAAATTGAACCCAGGTCTCCCTCATGGAGGACATGCTCTCAGACTATTGAGCTCAATGTCTGTTTTTCATCTGGACTGTTAAAGTATGCCTTCTCATTTGCTTATATAGTTTTAGCTTTTTTGGGGGGTAAATCATACCTGGTGATGCTCAGGGCTTATTCCTCGCTCTGTGCTCCATATAGGATACTGGGGATTGAACCCAGGTAGATCACATGTAAGGCAAGCTTCTGTACCATTGCTTTGATTCCCTCATTTAGTTTTACATTGGAATAGTTAATTAAAACCATGATAACCCAGCATGCATAGGTTGTTATTTGTTGTAGAACTGAAAGGTGAGAAACTATCTGATAGCTTTGTCTTTTTTTTTTTGTTTTGTTTTGTTTTTTTTGTTTTTTGGGTCTCACCCGGCAGTGCTCAGGGGTTATGCCTGGCTATCTGCTCAGAAATAGCTCCTGACAGACCTGGGGGACCATATGGGTTGCAGGGATTCGAACCAACCACCTTAGGTCCTGGATCGACTGCTTGCAAGGCAAACGTTGCTGTACTGTCTCTCCTGCCCCAGCTTTGTTCTTTTAGTGTTCTCCTCGCCCCCTTTGAGTTTTTGGGCAATCCCCAGCATGCTCAGGGTCACTCATGCACACAGGAATCTGCACACAGGAATCCCTCCTGCTTATCCTCAGTAGACCCTATGGAGTTACTGGGGATCAAACCTGGGTTGGCCACATGCAAGGCAAGCACCCTACCCACTCTATTCCAGCACCTTAATGTTCTCTCTAAGGTTAGTCACCAATGAGTGGAATTTTAGTAAGACATGGACCCATACACATTAACTTTATATAAAGTCAAATGTGGTCCTTTATGGAGATAAATGAGACAAATTTGGATGTGGAGAGAAAGTGAGAACAAGTAGGAACAAGACTTGTTTCTTATTCCCTTTATTTTTTTCTTTGTTTTTGGGTCATAGACAGCAGTGCTTAGGGGTTACTCCTGACTCTGCACTCAGGAGTTATTCCTGGCAGTACTTACGGGACCATATGGGATACTGGGGATTGAACCCGATGGGCTGTTGCAAGGCAGAGCCTTATTTACTCACTCTACTATCTAGCCCTGCAAGTTATATTTTTGTTTCTTAGATTTTTCTTGAGCTAAGTAAGCTAGACATTTCAGGATTCACTGTTGTTCATGTAATTCTGTTTTTGACCCTGTTTATATATTATCTGCTGCTCTGTTCTAGATTTTTCTCTACTTATGACTCCATTTTTTGGGCTAGAGATATATAGTGGGTAGGTAGTTAGCCTTGCATGCAGCTTACTTGGACCCCTTGCACTTCATATGAGCCCCAGAACCCTGCCAGGAATAATTCCCTGAATAGTCAGGAAGTAAGCCTTGAACACTTTTGGGTGTGCCCCAGAACCAAACAGAAACAGTTTACATTTGAAAATAAAAAAGCGTGCTCACTTCGGCAGCACATAAACTAATATTGGAACGATACAGAGAAGATTAGCATGGCCCCTGCGCAAAGATGACACGCAAATGCGTGAAGTGTTCCATATTTAAAAAAAAAAAAAGAAAACAAAACAAAAAAAGCAAGGGGGAGAGAGATAGATAGATCATTGGGGTAAATGCATGCTTTATGTTCAGCATTCAGTCTTTCTTTTATTTTCTTCCCATTTTTGGGTCACACTTGGCAATGCTCAGGGGTTACTCCTGTCTCTGCGCTCAGAAATCCCAGGATTCGAACCACGGTCCATCCTTGATTGGCTGCGTGTACGGCAAGCACCCTACCATTGTGCTATCTCACCGGCCCCTCAGGGTTCAGTCTTTAGCACAGCATGCTCCCTAGAGTATTAGCAGTAGCATCCTCTGAGCACAGAGCTCTGAGTAGCACTCAAGTACTGCTAGATATGACCCTTCTCTCACAAATAAATTTTTTTTTTTTTTGGTTTTTGGGCCACACCCAGTGATGCTCAGGGGTTACTCCTGGCTATGTGCTCAGAAGTCGCTCCTGGCTTGGGGGACCATATGGGAAACCGGGGGATTGAACCGAGGTCTGTCCTAGGCTAGCGCAGGCAAGGCTTACCTTACCTCCAGCGCCACCGCCCGACCCCACAAATAAATTTTTTGTTTTAACTGTTTACCTATTTTATTACTTAATTTTTAGGAGTATCCTTAGTGATGGAGTGAACCCTCAGAGTCATTCCAGATGATACTTGACCCTGGAAAATGCAGAGTTGATGGTTCTGGACTTCAGTGATACAATCAGTTCTGTTTAGAGTGGTCCTGGCAATCACTAAATTAAAATTTTTTTGTTTAGGGGAACAGAGAGATAGCATGGAGGTAGGGCATTTGCCTTGCTTGCAGAAGGTCAGTGGTTCGAATCCTGGCATCCCATATGGTCCCCCAAGCTTGCCAAGAGTGATTTCTGAGCGTAGAGCCAGTAGTAACCCCTGAGCACTGCCGGGTGTGACCCAAAAACCAAAAAAAATTTTTTTTTTTTTTTACTTGAGGTCCATACCTGATAGTGTTTAATGCTTATTCCTGGCTCTGTGCTCAGGGCTCATTCCTGGAGGGACATGATCTGTCTGGGGTCTGCAGCATGCAAGGCAATTCACCTTAACCCTTTTGCTATCTCTCTAGCTCTTAACCCTCATCTTGAGTAGATTGCAAAAGATGAAGAAGAAAGAAAATGAATGTGAGATAAGAAACTAACAGGACCCAGAGACCCAGAGAGATAGCAAAGCGGGTGTTTTGTAAGCAGCCGATCCAGGACCTTAGGTGGTTGGTTCGAATCCCTGGTGTCCCATATGGTCCCCCGTGGCTGCCAGGAGCTATTTCTGAGCAGACAGCCAGGAGTAACCCCTGAGCACTGCCGGGTGTGGCCCAAAAACCAAAAAAAAAAAAAAAAAATAATAATAATAATAAACTAAGTAACAGTCTGGGAGGGATTATTTATTTGGTGACATGATATTGGGAAAGATTAAACAGTAATGACAAAGAGATTGCTATGTCTGTTTTAAATAAAGTTTTAGAGTATGGGCTGGAGAGATAGCATGGAGGTAGTGCATTTGCCTTACATGCAGAAGGACGGTGTTTCGAATCCTGGCATCCCATATGGTGTGGTTTCCCCCCCCCCCCACCCCCCCCAGCCTGCCAGGAGCGATTTCTGAGCAAGAGCCAGGAGGAACCCCTGAGTGCTGCCGGGTATGACCCAAAAACAAAAACAAATTTAGAGTATTTTTCCTCCTTATTTCTTATGTTAGACTCTTTGCAATTAGGCATAATTTAATAAAAATAGGGCCTAAGTATCACTATTAACAAAAAGAAAAGTAATCTGAGTTCCTATGATTTTTGTGTTTTCTTTTTGGCTACTACTGGCTTAAATCTTTGGTTGGTGTATGTGTGTCACCTTTGATACTATGGAACCCTGTGGTGTTAGGAATTGAATCTGGGGCTCTTTCATACTTTGCATTTGCTCTTGCCCTTAGAATTTTCTCCTTAACTCCTTTGGTTGGTTATTTTGTTTTCTTTTTGAGCCACATCTGTTTAAACTCAGGATTTACTCTTGACTTACAGGCATATGTGGGGAAATCATATGTGGTACCAAAAATTGAGTCCTGGTTGTCTGCTTGTAAGGAACGCTCCCTAACCCCTGTACTATTTCTCCAGCCTGACTCTGATTCCTGAGCAGAGTCAGGAATAAGCTCTGAGCATAATAACCAAGTGTAACCTCAAAATGAAGAAACCAATGGGCTGAACAGTGGGTAGAGTGCTTGTCTTGCCTTCAGCCAACCCAGATTTGAATCCTGGCAAACCACGCTAGGATTAATTGTTGAGAATAGAGCCAGGAGTAACCCCTGAGCACTGCTGGGTGTGGCCCAAAAACCAAAACCAAACAACAAAAATACTAGTTTGTTGTACTAATGCTCAGAAAAGATGTTAAGTAAATAGCATATGTCTTAAAAAGAAGCCACTAACTCTGCAAGTCATCAATTCTTTTATTGTATGTTTTGAGAATTCTAGATCCCTGACCTCTTTGCCTAGTAGATACAGGGGTCTCAAACTTGCGGCCCATGGGCCGCAAACGGCCCTCCGGACAACATTTTGTACTCCTGTCCTAGAGGAATCTTTTTTGGTTTTGTTTTGTTTTAGTTGTTTGGGTCACACCCCCCAATGTTCAAGGCTTACTACTGACTTTGCCTCCTGCGACCCCCAGGTAAATTGAGTTTGAGACCTCTGGATACCTTGGGTACCATATGTTAGAGTTGGTGATTTCTCAGTGCAATTTTCTTCCTACCTTGACATTATAGATTTGAGGAAACATCTCTTCTGCTTAAGTAATTTTAGTTGAAAGAAACTGGTAGAGCTACCTTGCATACAGCCAACTTGGGTTCTATCCATAGTATTCCGTTGAGCCCTGTCAGGAGTAACACCTGAGTGCAGGGACAGGTGTAAGTATGGAATACTTCTAGGAGTGGCCTCAAATCAAAACAGAAAAGAATGAGACTGGGAACTTTGTTAAGGTATTTAACAAAAAAAATTGTGCTTTCTGCTTTTTTTTCTGGCTGGGAACTTAGGAATTTTCTTTCTCTAACTTTTATGATTCTTTTATAGATCTTATACTTTCCTAGGAATGCCAGCCTGGGTCTAGAGCTTATTTGTTTAATTCAACTTTGCTGAGTAGGTTAGTATATTGGAAGATGGAAAAACTATAAAAATAAAAGTGTCGCACGTTTTATATTGTCACTATTGTTTTTTTGTTGTTGTTGCTCATACCCAGTGGTCGTTAGGGGTTGCTTCTTAAAGTGTTTGGGAACCTTTTTGTGCTCAGGATAAAACCCAGGCCTCCTTTATGCCAAGTATGTGCTTCAGCTCTTTGAGATCTCTAAAGTGTCACTGTTATTGATATTTTGGACCATATCTATGGGTGCTCAGGCGTTTCTCCCTGTTCTATGCTTAGGGGTCTCTTTTGATGCTGCTCAGGTGATGGTGCAGTGCCAGGTATTAAACCTGGGCCTCCCATGTGACAAGTACATGTTCATCCTGTTGAGCTATTTCTCCTCCTGTCCCTGTCACTTTTAATTTTAAAGAATTTTTAAAAAATAAAATCTGATGAATCAAAATAATGTTTTATTTATTTATTGCTACCACATCTGTGGTACTCAGGGCTTACTCCTGGCTCTGTGGTCAGTGATCAGTCTCTCCTGGCTGGACTCAAGGATTGAACCCAGGTCAGCAGTTTTCAAGGCAAACCCTTTTTCCCACTTTACCATTTCTTAGACTTCCTAAATAATCTTGATCCTGGGTAGCTTTTTTTTCCTACTCATTTGAATTGGTACTCAGGGGTTCAGGGGCTTTGTCCTGATGATTGTCAGCAAACTGTGCTTCTAGTGATTTAGTGTACCATGGGATTATCTGCCCCAGTTGGTGCTTGAGACCTCTAAAGCCACACTTTGCCATGCTTGGTGGCCTCAAGGACTATACCTGGTGAGGTTTGGAGGATACAATGTAATGCTGGAGATTAAACTGTAGTCTATGTGTATGACATGCACCTTTTTAGTATATGTTACTGACCCAAGCAAGCACATATGACATGTACCTTAACATCTATATGTCCAGCCCCTGGGTATAATTTTACTAGTACTTAAAATAATCATGGCGTTTTCCTGTGGGCCTAAGCTGTTTGACTGTGATGATTTACTTACTCTGTACTCTCCTTCTTTTGGTAGGTCGAGCTGATCCCGAGTGTATGCTGGGCCACTTACTGAGAATACTCTTCAAGAATGATGATTTCATGAATGCAGTAGGTTTACTCCTTACTTCTACCCAGACATAAGTAGTTACTACATCATTATTTTTTTTGTCATTAAAATTTGATATTGGTCCAGTGGCATAAGAGTAATCATGGACTTCTTTTTTTTAGTTTTTGTTTTGTGCCACATCCAAGAGGGCTTACTCTTGAGTTTGCAAGTCAGGCCTCCCATGCAGGTTGCCAGGGATTGAAACTGTCTTGCCATGTGCAAGGCAAGCAACTTACCCACTTGTACTACTATTTCTCTGGCCCCCTGGAGTTCTTTTCTTATTCAAATTCTGGCTATGATCCTAGAGTTTCTCTTTGCTGTACATTTTGTTCAACTGAATATGGGTAAGGGCTCCTTGGGCCTCTATGCTTATTCATGGGCAAGATGATGTTGGGTTTGGGAACATAGGAGTCTTCCTTGGGTTCTAATAACATGGTCCCGCACTAACAGCAGTGTGC
>PVKC010053369.1:0-10131 GCA_004027635.1 Crocidura indochinensis
AGGGGGAGTTGGTGGGGAGGGCCGTGCAGCATGAGTCAGCAGGGGAATTGGTTGCCTTTTCTTGCAGTGGGTGAGGTGTGGGTTTGACTGGGTGTTCCTTCGCTTGGGTGCTGGGTACTGGTTCCTTGGGGTAGGAGGTCAGTCTTGATGCCTAATGGATTAAGAACTGAGGATGGAGGGGGCCAGGCGGTGGCGCTGGAGGTAAGGTGCCTGCCTTGCCTGTGCTAACCTAGGACGGACCGCTGTTCCATCCCCCGGTTCCTCATATGGTCCCCTGTGCCTCCCAGGAGCGACTTCTGAGCAAATAGCCAGGAGTAACCCCTGAGTGTCAATGGGTGTGGCCCAAAAACCAAAAAAAAAAAAAAAAAAAAAAAAAAAAAAGAAAGAACTGAGGATGGAGAGTTTTAATACGGTGGGAGGTCTGGATGGGATTGAGGGGTGAAGGGATAATTGAATATCAAAAAGGGTGGAAAGGGAAAAGTATATGGAAGGGGTAGGAAGGAAGAAAAAAGAGAAAATATATTGGAAAGAACAGGAGAAGAGAAAAGGAAAAAAGAAAAGAGGAGAAAAGGAAAGAAAAGAGAAATAAAAGAGAAAGTAGTGAGAAGAGGGGCAAATAGCAAGGTAATGATAGTTTGCTTGAATGTGTTCGATGAGTAGGGCCTGTAGTATAGGACTGTGCGTTACAGTTGCTGCTTCGGTGGTCTGACTGGTCACGTGCTTCAAATCCTAAAAGTAGATATAACATAGGGGTAAAATGTGAGTTAAAGAGTTTTCTTGGGACGTTCTCATAGTGCAAGCTCATGTGACTGAGCTCTGAGATGCCATCTTAGTTTGTCCACCTTTTGTATCCAAGAACGCCTGTGGTCAGTCCAGCTTTTTCTTAACTGTGTGGCATTGGACATATGGACACATTTCTTATTTATAAAATAAAGATGTTACTAGTGACATGGCAGAGCATCATATCTTGGAGGAAAACAGATGAATATGTTGGTACACCTAGTACATAGAAGCTGCTCATGCATCCGTGTCAAAATTAGTAAGAAAAATGGCAACAATTGCTACTGTTAATTGAGCACTTATCATGTAAAAGCATTGAGCCCCATAATGCAATTGATATTATATGTCGCACTTTACAACAAATTTGAGATTTAGCAAGGTTAGTAAGGTACCCACCATTATTCACAGAATAAAGGGAGAATCTGAATTTGAGCCAAAAATTGTTTTGTCCAACTCCTAAATCTGACCTTCTTTAAATCACACTGTAATGTCAACATCTTCCACTATGTTGATGAATTTCTTTGAAGTTAGGCTTGTCTGAGGTGCTTACTCTGTCTTTCTGACTGTAAATGATTGCAACTTCTCTTTTCTTTTCTTTTTCATTTTGGCCTACACCCGATGGTGCTCAGGGGTTATTCCTGTCTCTGAACTCAGGAATCACTCCTGGCATTGCTCAGGGCACCATGTAAGATGTCAGGGAATTGCACCTGAGCCAGCTACTTGAAAGGCAAGTGCCCTGCCTGCTATATATATGTCTTTGGCTCTGCAATTTTACTTTTTCCTCCCATCCCTGTATGTTCTATTGTGTTTCCCTGCAACATTTTCTATCTGACCATGGCATATGATGTTAAACAAATTCAAATTATAAAGTATTGAATTGATTTTATATATATCATGGGATATGGAGTCGTGGGAGTAATCTTAAAATCTGGGCTCCTAAACAACAAAGTAATTTTTCTTTATTAATGAGAAAACAAACATTTCTTGTAAAGAATGGTTTCTTTTTTCAAGGCCCTTGTCCTCAAAACTCTGGAGCTAGGTCATCAGCATTACTGATGTCTGACGATGATGTGTGAAATGACTTGATGACCAGGTCTTGTGTATATGTCTTTGTGACCCTGTCTGTGAGTGCTTTTCCTTTTTATTTAAATTTATACATTTTTAAGTTGAATCACTGTGAGATATACAGTTACAAAGTTGTTTATGATTGAATTTCAGTCATACAAAGTTCTAGCACCATACCTTCACCAGTGCACATTTCCCATCACCAATGTCCCCAATTTCCCTCCTGCCCTCCCTCTTCCACACCTGCCACTGTGGCAGACATTTTTCTTCTCTTCTTTTCTCTCTCACTTTTTTCCCTTTTAGGCTGAGTATACTTTTTGATTCCTTAGTTCCCACTGAACTAAAGAATTTGCCTCTGTCTTCTCACTAAAGCTGAGACTGGAGTCATGAAAGGGCCCCTTCTGTAGATCTCCTGTAGCAAATCAATGACATATAAAGCAGTTATTAAGGTTTTGCTATTTGAGGTACTGAATAACCATCAGGTGATCTGAATAGGGAACAGGAAAATGTATTGATCCAAACATTGTCCTGAGTCCTTTGTATATATGATCTTATTTAATTATCATTTATTCTGTAAAGGAGTCAGCATTATTTCCATTTTTACTACATTGCAACTCAGAGAAATTAAATAATCTATTTCTGGAACTGGAGTGATAATATGGGCAAGGCATTCTGGTTTTATCCCTGGCATCCTATATGGTTCCTTGAGCCTGCCAGGAGTGAATTCTGAGCATAGAGCCAAAAATAACATCTGAGTGCCTCTGGGTGTGGCCAATAAACAAAACAAACAAATTAAATAAATAACCTGTTTCAGATTAAACAGTAATAAAATAATGGTACACCCAACACATTCTATTAAGAAAGACATATCTTTCCAGTCCTGGGTTTAGTGAATAATGAGTATTAAGTCTCAATACAGGAATCAGAATATCTCATAGATTCTAAATCTATTACATCATATGCATTAATTAGAGACCACCAAAAAACTGATGTGAGTTTTTAACCAGTTGAAATTGAGAGATGCCATTCAGCTATTTGCATACAAATAGACTACAATTATTTTGAAATACAGTCCATTTTGGAATTCAGTTTAGCTTATATTTTAACTGAAACCATAAAGTCAGCTTAGAAAGAGTTAGGTTTATTAATTACATTTTTGTGAATCTAGTTTTGTGTTTTTAGCTTCCTGAATTGATGTACTCAATGGGGAAAATACCCAGAGGCAAGTTGATTTAATCAACTTTGTGAGAAACAAGATTGAAGTTCTTGTAGTTTTGGGGCTCCTCTAAGAAATAGCCTGCCATCTCAAATAATACTTTGAGTTTGGCTCTTTTCTCAGTGTTGAAGCTATGCCTGTCAACCTTGGGGACAAAATTAGGGTTGTATAATTTCCCAAGAGCATTAGAAGATTCCTAAATTCTGAATCAACACTTCTGGTTCTTTCAGGAACTTTCTAACAGATGCCCCAATCCTGCCATAAAAGCTCATGCTTAGGATTTAGATAGAAATGGATCTGAGAATTTACTAACATGTAGGACAAACTTCTATTAGTTCTCCATTGTTATAGAGTTGTTGTATGAAAAAAATGCAGATTGCAAAAGCAATACATCAAAAGGGTTTTCTAAGAATTAAACAAGTGATAAGCAGTTTCTCATAATGCAGAGCAAAATAATTCAGAGTACAATTAAGAATAATTATGACAAGATTAAACTTTACTGTATAAATCCTAACAACTTTAGTGACCCATGGGGTACTGTTATGCAAGTGATATATCACATTCAAGGAACTAGTCTAACACCTAAAGGCAGATAAAAGAAATAGCAGTTTTACATTTGCAATTCTTAGGGAATATCAAATAAAATTCCAAGACTACTTGCTATCTTGACACTTTGTAGTATCATTTCCCCCCATCCTCTAACACCCCATTTCTTGGGGTTGGACAACGAACATGCCTGGACTCTGTAGTCAGTCTTATGACAGCAGAGACACCCTGTATCTCTTAGGTCAGGGAATTTCTTTCCTAATTTCTCCAATGGTTACTGCACCTCTGCAAAAAATAAAAAAATAAAACAGACAAAAAACAAACAATAAAACAACAAAAAAATTGCCACATCCGACCCCTTTTCCTTTCTTTTTCTTTATTATTTTTTGCATTTAATTTATATTTATAGTTTCTAGATAGGGCCTCTCACTACTTTTTTCACAGAACCAAAGAACATGAATCATCTTGTTCTGCCTGATATTTCTTTTTTAAATTTTTATATCTTTATTTAAACACCATGATTTCAGGCACACAAAGAACTTCACCAGTGCAACATTTCCACCACCAATGATTTCCATAAATTATTAAAACCATTTTGAAGCTGGGCTGGAGAGATAGCATGGAGGTAAGGCATTTGCCTTGCATGCTGAAGGTCATTGGTTCAAATCCCGGCATCCCATATCATCCCCCGAGCCTTCCAGGAACCATTTCTGAGCATGGAGCCTGGAGCACTGCCACGTGTGACCCAAAAATCAAAAAAAAATCTTTAAGGGATAAAAGAAGAGGTGTGCCATGTTAGCTAGTTTAAGGTACATTACAAGATGACAGCAATAAAAACTGTATGGTTTGGAAATTAATTAGACACAAATCATTGGACTAGAACTGAATGACGAGAACACACACTCTCTCTTACTCTTTCTTTCTTTCTCTCTCACTTAGTCTCTCTCTCTATCGCTTTGAAATTTTATATATAAAATGAAGCCAAGGTAAAATACCATTGAGAAAGAAAAAAATTTCTATCTGATAATTTTTTTCTTTTTTTTGTTTTTGTTTTTGTTTTTTTTTTTTGGGGCCAC
Source organism: Crocidura indochinensis (assembly GCA_004027635.1). Lineage (NCBI taxonomy): Eukaryota > Metazoa > Chordata > Mammalia > Eulipotyphla > Soricidae > Crocidura > Crocidura indochinensis. Next base: position 4,684 of record PVKC010053369.1, read on the forward strand.
ACCCATCAGCGCTCACGGGTTACTTCTGGCTCTACATTCAGAAATTGTTCCTCGCAGGCTTGAGAGGATATGGAATGCTGGGATTTGAACCACCATCCTTCTGCATGCAAGGCAAATTCCCTACCTCCATGCTATCTCTTCTGCCCCCTGTCTGATATTTTTATGTATTCCTACAAATTGAGAAAAAAAGAATAGATGGAACTTAGGGACCAAGCAGTCTCAGGAGCATTAGTGGAAATAAAAATTGTCAAACCTAAATACTGAAACCAAAGTTAATGATAGTAGAATCAAAGACCTAAACTGCAACAAGCTATACACAAATGGGACCTGTCACACTAGCTGTTCAAGGACTAAGAGCGAAGGTATGGAATGTATGCTGGGAACTATGTTGGAGGAGGTCAATACTTGTGGTGGAAATGGCCCTAATTAAATCATTGTCACTGTGCACCTTAAATATAACTGTCAAAGACATGTACTTCACATTGGTCTCAATAAAATTATTTTAAAAAAATAACAGCTCCAGAACTCTCTTGATAACCAGCTTATAAGGTTTTCTTTCTTTCCTTTTTAAAAAAGTGTTCTCTCTTTACCCCTCTTTGAATGACTTTTTAAATGTATGCTAACTTAGTGTCTCCCTCAGTAAGTATCCTTACTTGGTAGAATTGCGCAGGAAGGGATGAGAGGAGGCAATACAGGATTATTTTTAATGGGCAGGAGGTGGAATGGGGGTGGCTGTGAGAACTCATATAAAAAAACTCAAGCTACATCTCATAAATATAGTCTCCAAAAGAAAGGGAAGGTCTAGCTTCACCCTATATCTATAGTTTTTATTCACCAGAAATGCTTGATTCATTCTAGGCAGCTAGAGATCAACAAAAAGACTGTGTACTAATAAAACCTCATTCCGTATGAAAGATAGTGAAATGATATGGCAAGAAAAAATTCAGAGATTACATGATAACTTTCCTAAGCTATTCAAAGATGCCAAAACTAGAATAAATAGCATTTAGACTACTGTTTTTTTTTAGAGTGAAATTTTTTTACCTTTATTTGTGTCTTTTAATCATGTAATTAGGAGAACTTTTAACAATAATCCTAAATTCAAGCTACACCCCAGATCAATTAAATCAGCATCTCGCAGGTATGAGACACAGTTGCTTATGATATGAAAAAAGTTATACAATAGCAAAGGTGGGATTATGAGATTACTCCAGTTATTTTGAGTTTTCTCTAGGTGAGATTAGAAACCTTATTGGGCTTGGCATATAGACACAAATAATCCAATTATATCATCAAAGTATCACTGTTTTTAGAAAAGAGTATAGTGGGATATGGGTGATTACAAGCACATAAAATGTTTATCATCTCGGGTCTCAGTCACATGAGATACCATACCCAGCTTGCACTACAAGAATGCCCCAAGAAAACTAATATGCACTTTATCTCTAGGTTATACCTTCTTTTACGATTTGAAGCATATGACCAGTCAGATCACCGAAGCAGCAACTGTGACGTACAGACTTATACTACAGGCCCTACTCATTGAACACATTCAAGCAAACTAGCATTCCCTCACTATTTTCTCCTCTATTCTCAGTAATTTCTTTTTTATTTTTTCCTTTCTTTTCTTTTCTTCTCTTTTCTCTTCTCCCTTTCTTTCTAATGTATTTTTTCTTCTTTCCTACCCCTTCCATATACTTTTCCCTTTCCCCCCATTGGAAATCCAATATCCCTGCACCCCTCAATCCCATCCAGACTTCCCACCGTATTAAAACTCTTCACCCTAAATTATTAATCCATTAGGCATCAAGACTGACCTCTTACCCCAACTAGCCAGTACCCAGTACCCAAGTGAATGGACGCCCAGTCAAACCCACACCTCGCCCACTGCAAGAAAAGGCAACCAACTCCCCTGCTGACTCATGCTGCGCGACCCTCCCTTCCAACTCCCCCTAACAAAGACTGTTACTTGAAACCGGACTTGCCCCTAAAAGTATCCCCAATGCAAGAACTCTTCCAAGACCTCCCTGCCGCAAATCTTTTGCCAATTTCAAGAATTCAGGGGGTGTGATGGAAAGGTGCCCAGGAACCCACACACCACAAGAAAATCCCAAAAGACAATGGGGAAACCTATACTTCCAACATAAGTATAAGACTTGTATTACACCACCTGTATACCTGCTTTTCCCCCAAAATAAGGTAGTCTCTTGCATCACTTTGTTCCTTTAATTACTTTGTTAATTTATTTTTAAAATGTTTGTTCTATATATACATATATTTTTATTCCTAATTTTATCTTTTCTTGGGGTGAGTGACCTCTTTCTGTTTTCTTCTCTGTCCACCCCAAATGCACCAACAATATAATGTAGCACCATTTCTCCCTGCAAAGGTACACTAAAAAAAGGGAAATCTTACATATAAAAAAGAGCTCTTATCTACTAGGAATAAGAACTCATACTTGTTTACAATACAGGGATATCTCCCACCTTGAAAATATGTCACGTGGACCCAACTTAGACCTCAGGTGATTAGACACCATCTGTCCAACCTTGAACCCTGGATCCCAGACATAGAAACGACACAGTACTTCACAACAGCTACAGGAAAACAATCCCATCCGGGACATCCTTAATACTGCTGGGCCACCAACAAGTGCCAGCTCTAATATGATATCCTGACAACGAGGAAAATGGGAACAACTTGACCTAAGAGCAGGTTATCCTGTCTCACCAGCTAACAATAAGACAAAATCAGAAGACTTGTCACCCTTTGGTTAGTCCAAAAGCCAAGATCGCGATTTACAGATGTCTGGCTGCTAGAACCATGACCGAACTGTATATATCTTGGGACCAATAAAAAGCCCTAGTCTAGGGTTTGAACTATGACCTCCACAATAACTATGATCCCCAGTTCCCAGGTCTGGCAGAGACAATTGCAATGGAATGGGGCTTCTGGAAACACAATGAAAGATGCTATCCTAGGTTCTATCCTAGGAACAGTGCAAAGACCAAGACTACCAAACACAGAAGATAGATTAAAATGACACCGAGGGAACAGAACTTCTAGAACCACAAAGAAAGACTTCATCATAAGTTCCACTCCTGAACCTGTGCAGATACTGAAATTTCTAGATACAGAGGTCTGATTTTATCACCCAGAATGGAACAGAAGTCTTCCAAACACCACAAAATCAACACCAGGAGAGTAAATGAACCTGAACGGAGTCTATAGTTAATCCCATGACAATATACTCCAAGTGTGGAGAAACCGCATATCTCTTAGGCCAAGTGAATTCCTTTTTGAATGACCCCAATATTTACTGTGCCAGTGCAGGAGGGGAAAAAAGACAAAAAGCACAAAACGTTTCTTATTTTTTATATATTATTTTTATCTTCATTTATTATTATTATTATTTTTGGGCCACACCCGGTGATGCTCAGGGGTTACTCCTGGCTATTTGCTCAGAAGTCGCTCCTGGCAGGCACAGGGGACCATATGGGGAACTGGGGGATCGAACCATGGTCCGTCCTAGGGTAGTGCAGGCACCTTAGCTCCAGCACCACCGCCCGGCCCCCTATTATTATTATTATTATTATTATTATTATTATTATTATTATTATTTACCTATCTACGTTTTGTCGATTTCTTTGCCTTGGTGTGGTTATTGAAGTTGTTGTCCCCATTTATATTTATTTCCTTTTCTTCTTTTCTTTTCCTTCTTTATGTGCTCTGCCATGTTTTTTATCTCAAGACTATGGTTTATTTTGAGGTGCTTATTGTTATTGTTGGATTGCTCACTAGATATTTGACACTTCTCTTTGAACTGTTGGGGTGTTTCACCTTCTTTTTCTCCTTCATCCCTCAAACCGATGATGAGAGTCTCTAGAAGGATTCAGTCCATTTTGGCGTATTAGACTTTTACCCCAGTTTATTGCTTTTCTCTTTTTCAAACAAAACCACATAACTTGAATGTTCTAGTCCTGTCTCCCAGTTAGAGGGGGGAAATAATGGTGGCACTAAGACCAAACAGGTGCAAAACTACTAAGTAGTAAGTTAGGTACAGAGGAAACTACATATTCTAGCAGCCCCAGGGGTGAGGGAGAAGGATATGGGAGGTAGGACGAAAACAGAGGTGTAGGGAGGACAAATCAGTGATGGGAATCCCCCTGACTTTATGTAAATATGTACCTAAAATATTATTGTCAATAATATGTAAGCCACTATGATCAAAATTTAAAAAAGAAGAAAAAAAGGAAAAAGAAAAGTAATAAGAAGAAACAAGCAAGCAAACAAAAATGTTTATCAATAATTCAGGTAAAGAGAGCACAACAGTTTATCTAAAGCCTGGGTGAAATAACAGATAATAAGATATTCACTTTGCAGGAATCGAATACTGGTTTGATCTACAGTACATATAGTGACATATAGACTAGTTGGGTTTGAGATAAGTGGCATGAAGGACATTTTCTATTGGTAGGTAATAAGTTTTTCCTCAACAGGTACATTTAAAATAAGATGATGATTATAGAAAGAAATGTTAAAAACAGTCTAACTGAGAAGGGTTAGATAAACCTCCTTTGAGATCTCTTCATTCTAAGATTCTGCCATTCTGGTCACCAGATGAGAATTCAATCTGTATTTTTAGTATCGAAAATTCATCTGACATCTGTTCATTTGTGGAAACCAAGACATAAATTATTTTTTAATTCTTTTTATTATTTTTAAATATGAGAACAAAGATGCAAAGAAAGAGGACAAGGTAAAGTTACAGTGGAAGGACGATCACCCAATAAACAGACTTCACATAAGTCCCCTTGCTGATATCTTAGCATTGAGCTTTCAGCAAGAGAATATTAAGAAAAATAGAACAGAACCTATGTACAATTACTTTGTCCCTCAAGACGCCAGATTATAATATATATTTCTTAGCAGCACATCAAGCATTCTAACGCCATAAAACTCATGTAACTCTTTAAACATTGAAGGCATAGTACTTTTTTTTTACATTTCCATGCTTATGCATATTAGTTTAAGTTAGCTTCAAAAGTCGGTGCTTCTTTTTAAGGATAAGAGTCAAAGGAGCACAGTATTGTTGAGAGCCAACAAAGTATCTAAAGCCTCGTTGGGAAACAAAGTTGCTAACCGCGCAGCTGATGTATCCAGCCATGAGCTGTGGGGGAAGCCTTAGCAAAAACCGACCACAAGAAATAACTCACACACAGACACAGAGGTTTGGAGGGACAAAAGGTTTGGCCAAAAGAGTCTAATTCTCCCTGGTTCGATCTCTCTCTCCTCTCTGTCTGTCTCTCTTCCTTTATCTCTCTCAGCTCTTCGTCTTCTCTATACGTCTCCCTGACTCTCCTAATCTCTTTTCCTGACAGCCCCTTCTTCCCTCTCTTTCTCCCAGTCCTTCTCCTCCCAGACCTCCCTTTTCCTCCCTTTTCCTCC